>JAMKCH010037835.1:0-14831 GCA_023653785.1 Ophioderma brevispina | reverse complement strand
AAGCATATAATATTAAGAAATTTTTTCGCAGCTAACATAAGATGCTAACATTTTAATTGACACAGAAGAGTGTGTGATAATTTAAAAGAAGTTAAAATTGTATAATTGTCCGTAATCATTCGGAACACCTTTTTACCTGTAAAGTATACTCAACTTAACACGTTGACATGTTAAAACTGTTAGTATCCGTTAGTGTCGTGGAAGAAGTCCCGCAAGAAAATGTCAATAAAACTGGATCCGAAGATGGACACTTTTCTTAAAGTAGACGCTGAATTTAAATTATAAAATTGTGACACCGTGGCATATTATTTAATTAAACCAACAAACAAAATATTACTCACCATGCAACAATTACAGAAAAAAATTTCCAAATAAACCTAAATATGGCTAATGTTGGTGTCTTTGCAAAAGGCTCCATCAGTTTCAATCCATATGCGCTCATTCACATGAAAGAGGCCCGGCGGGTGTACTAACTATATTCGGAGAAAGGGTTGAAAACTCACTTGACATGTGGTTGGTTGCTTGGAAATTTACCCATTTTGTTTTGTTTGTAACCGTACTAACAAGCAGGTACGCGTTGTGGTGTTGCGCATGAGAACGCTAATATGCAGAACGCAATAACAGTCCTACTATGACACGGTGTGTTGAGAGAAAGAAAATTAATGGTCATAACAGTAACACGTCCGTGGTATGTATGACGGAAACTATACTGGTTGGGACATGGGGAATATTTTTAGAAAAATATTAAATATCGATAAATGGCTTTTTTTATTAGTAGAGACTTGACGGGGTCTATAAACCTGCAGGATGGCGGGGAATTAATATGGGATTTTGAGGACTTATGGGGAAATTTTGTGGATGTACATGTAGCCTATAACAGAACTTAATCTGCATAGCACACGGGGAGTACTCTTTTTGAGGGAAAAGGTGTAAACATGAACGTTATGCGGATTACATATTGACTTATTATTATTTTTTATAAATAGTAACTTCATAACTACAGGAGTTGAATGTAAACACGTCATGTTATTGCGATTTGGTTCCTGTATGACGGACACTACGGAGTACGGAAAGTTTTAACTGGAACAAATATGGTAACTACGTGAGCTACAGCTATTGCGGACCAACGGAACTTGTTACGATACATAAAGTTTTGAATCGGAATAAAAAAAGAGAAAGAAAAGAAGAGAAAGAAGATCGTCATTTTTTAACTTATGCAGTATTTATACTTTTGATATTTTAAAATATTTTCTTTCACGACCCACCTGTATTGTTTACCATTTAACTGCAAAGCATAACACAGTTAGAAAGTTTAGAGTTTTTAATTATATAGACAGTACAACTATATGAAGTATCTGCAATTGGATGAGGTTGTCTTCCGCTCTCACGGCAACTCACAATTCCTCGCTTCGCATGTGTTATACTTGTTAACATTGGAAATTAAAACAAAATCAAAGAGAGACGTAGTAACTCAAGTGAAACTCCATAAACTAAACATATTCATCGTAAACAAATTATACGTTTAAATACGTCCAAACATCCAAGCGATGCCTTCCCGACTTTTCTTTTTACACGGTCCTTTAAAGTTAAATATGGGTCGGCAAATTCTCATCAAAACTTTAATATTTAAAGCATTTTATCTATATTATTTCCATTGTTTTCCATTTGACAACTTGGCAAGCTCTTCATAAAGCTTCATAGGTTTGATAAATTTATTTTAACCCTTAAAGTAGTTCAGTGCGGAAACATCATATATTAAGATTAATGCTGATTTGTCTAAACTTTGTTACAGCGAGACAAAATCTAGTATATTTCCAACTTGTATTAACAAAATTCTGGAAAAGAATGGGTGTACAAAATGTTTTTCTCTCGTATTTTGTTCGTTTTTCAAACGAGCGTGTTCGTGTATATGCGCATTTCCAACACGGTATGTGTGTCCGGGGATATGTGAGAACTAACTGTCACTTAAATATTTCATTTTCGTGGCCATGTCATGGTTTTTTGATATCATATTAAAATCGAATAAAACTAGTAACACATGATTATAAATGTTCAGTTCTGTGAGTCCCTAGCTACGTTGTGTATAAATAAACCATGATTCAATCGACCCAAGCCCGGTCACTCGTCTTTCAAGTGGCCCACTCGAGTCGTTCGTTGTTTGCCGGTACTTGAGATCCGCGGTCATCTAGACGTGACTACAATGTGTCATTGAATTGGCTCCAATTAGAGTGGCCATCAAGACTCCCGCCCTCCTTGTACGATGTATACTACCGGACTTGTATATAGTTATGTACAAATACCACCCTTCAGATCCGATGAGTTAGCACTCGCTTGTACGGTAGTTTGTCTCAACGGACAACTTCGGAGATACCATAAACTCGTTGGAAATTTTCCGCAGTACTCCCTAAGTTTATCTTTTTCTGATATAAAGAGAAGTCCGCCGTGCAACATGAATTACTGAATCCCGAAGGTGCTGGATCTGATACCTTGGATGAGTATTATCCTCGTGTGCATCAACTAATGTGATTCATCACAGAAATGGCCACCTGATGCCTGCTCCTACCAGTGTTCCTCCTCGATTTCAAGCCACCGAAACTACTCTAAAACCATTATCGGCTGATGGTACTCCATGCTTGCCAATCTCGTCAGGTACTTCAAGTCAAAAGCGCACTAGTGATAATTTTGAGCAAAGATTCTGATCTGTTGCGGATACGAAGTTAAAGAATTTCCAAATATTGGAGCTCCTTATTCCGTGTTGACTCCTTTATGACGGAAACTTTGAAAATCTACTTACCTATCTCCATATGTTGCTGGCACCTTTTTTGGGTTCATGCTTGTTGATAAATGTGATTCTGCTACTCAAGATTGTACAACTTCGGACCTTGGTTTGTCCGCCAAAGCATTTTAGAAACAGGTATTGAGCCTATCATCCTTTTATGGGGCGAACAGACTTAAGACCAAGACCTATGATAAGGTTCAGAATCTATGGACTGATATCATAAGAAGACCTCCCCTCTCAGATGGCTTCCTGAGTCTTTCCCTTCAAGTGAGTAAGATAAAGAATTCTTCTCTATACCTTTGGTTCCTAGACTTTGCTGGGATAAATGAAATCTGATGAGAAACTTAATGCAAGCCAAGACCATGCCCTCCATTTGGTGTTGAAGGCGGTTGTTCGTCTAAGAACCTAAGGACCTGTCCATAGAGTGGATTCATGGAATGAGGGCCAAGACGCCGATCTCCGCCATTTGGAACAGATCCTCATGATGGAATGAGAACTTCAAATGTAGCCTTGTTTGGTCTCTTAACCACCTTATGAACGGGTTAATGGAGCCTAATGTAGAGCTATCTAGTGAAGCCTTTGAGAGATGCCTTTATACTATGAGAGATCTCACACGTTTCTGCAAAGCTTTTCACGAAGATTGCTTACCAGTTATTGGCTCTAGAAGAAAGAATGCTGTTGATGCTTTTTAATTTACAGCCAAAAGCAAGTCTCCTTACTCTCCAGAGAATGAATCTCTTTTGGAGGATTCAGTGGTCTAGTTTGCTGTCAGGAAGAGACGTGTAAAGGCCCTGCCGATCAAGCTGCCAGAGGTCTAATGTACAAGTCCAGAGCTCCTCCAGAATTAGACCGTATAGATACATACCTTATGAGTATGGCTACCGCAGAAGGTCCTCCGCCTCCAGCTATATGGTCCTGCCAATGAGGAATAGATTTTCCTTTCGGCAAAGTCGGAATATGACCTTTAAAGATAGCAACTCCAACTCTAGAGGCTCTAGACAGTTCAGTAGCTATTCTTCCTACGCCCGACGTAGAGGCGCCAGACGTGCTTTGAGTAGGGGAGGAAAGTATAATTGACTCCTACCTACCTTTGACGCATGGCAGGGGGGTCTGAAGTTTTTCCTCCCGGCGTGACGATCGATAACCTCGGATCAATGGATTCTACATACTATGTCAGAAGGTTACTCATTTGGAGTTTACCGATCTAACGCCACGATGAAGTCAGATTCTGCAATGACGCACTATGCCAAAAGAGACTTAAGGGCTTATAGATATATAAAGTAAAGGAAGAAAAAATGTCAAGATTGCTAGAAAAAATGCAATTTTTCAATCAAGAAGATTCATGGAAGGCTTCTATTCGATTTTATTCCTGGCTCCGAAGAAACCAGGAGACCTCAGACCTATCAAAAATCTACGGCCCTCTGAACAGATTTATTTGTCCATAGATTTCAGAATGAAACACTTTCGCGTCATCAACGAGTGGAAGAAGGGCTGGTTCGGCGTGACATTGGATTTAAAAGACCCTACCTCCATGTTCCAGTTTTTCCTCCTCATCAAAAATGGCTTCGCTTCAGATTCGACAACCATTCTTATCAATTTCAAGTTCTGCCATTCGGACTTCAACTGCTCCCCTTACCTTTACAAGACTAGTAAAGACCAGTGGCAGAACATCTGATAAGGAGGGGTATCCAAATTTTTGTCTATCTCGACGATTGGTTGATTGTAGCTCCAAGCAAATCAATCTGTTAACGCAATACCTGTGTGTTATGATACGGTGAACAGGCTGGGCTTTATGATAAATCTAAAGATCAAGTCTTTTTACAAGCCCGAAACCGTTAGTTCCTATGAGCGATTTTGGACTTGAAAACAGCCGAAAGCTTTTCCAACAAAGAATGAGAATTTCAAGATTGAAGATTGTATCCTGCTCATTCTGAAGAGGAGTTTATCTCCGGCTCATCTATTGCTCCGCTGCTTAGGGATGTTGGCAAGTTTGGTAGACTTCTACCTTCTGCCAGATTGAGGATGAGACTCCTCCAGCTACACCTCCGGATTTACTACAGAGACTACCGTCACGATCCTAAACCGTCAAGTTCCGTTAAAGCCAAAGGTCGTGTAGCACCTACGATTGTTGCAACACGAAGAATCTTAGGTGGGAAGAAGTTTCGCAGGAGCTCCTCATCAATATCACAACAGTGCTTCGAAGAACAGGATGGGAGGCATACATGAGATCCCCAGACATAAAGGGAGTATGGTCTAAGATGATAAGGAAGCTCCACATAATGTTTTAGAGCTGCTAGCATCTACCACTCTTCTCAAGGCGGTTCAAACAATGTCTTCGTGGGAGTCTGAAATCAGATCGACAATTCACTGTTTTGTGGCCTACATAAATCACCAGGATGGACAAAAGATTATCCTCATGTGCATACAACCATCCGCCTCCTCTCGTGGTGTCAGTATCATTTAATTACCCTCAAGGCGGATCCCAGGAGTCATAAACTGTAACGCAGACAGTCTTCCAGAGGAAATCACCAAGATGATACTACTCGGGATCAACCGTGGAGGGCATCTCAACAGCCGCATATGCCAGATGATTTTTCAAAACAATTTAGCAGGCCCATAGTAGATCTGTTTGCGCACAGCAAAAATCAAACCAACGCCCACATACTGCACGTGGCTGAAACGGACGAGAAGCCTGGGTGAGAGACTGCTTTACAAAAGTTGGGAGAACCTGATTGCATTCGCCTTTCCCATCCCCCCCCGATAACAATTCTGGCATAAGTAAACGACAAGTTTTCAGCAATCATGGTCATGCAAGATGCTGCTTGTGATCCGCAATTTTGGCCCGCCGGTTTGGTTTTTTGAGACTGGTCAACATGCTGGAAGACCATCCAAGATTGATTCTTTAAGGCCAAATCTATTGGTGGACGGATGAAACAGAAGATTGTCGCTCCAAAGACTAAAGTCTCTACACTTGACTGTGTGGCCTCTCTCAAGCTCGCCTCAACACAAGGGCTTTTTCAGAAGACGCTGCCTCCCTGGGCGCGGGAGCACGATGAGTCTACTCCATTATCTACATACCGACTTCGACGATTTCAATGGTCGATGGTGCAAGAAACATAGGTTGATGCGCAGTACTGCCTCTGTATTACTTGCTAACTCCTGACGTCTGCTTTTCAAGAAAATCCCCGCCTTCGACTATTACGGAACATACCTGTTCTGCTTTCTACTATCCATGATAGCCCGGACATGATGAGAGAAGATAAGGGTCCCTCTCGGATCTCATTAAAGGAATGTTAAATATACGTCCAACTATTCGGAAACTCCCTCCTTCTTGGGATCTTCAATTAGTCCTCCAATACGTACTGGCGAGCCGGTTGAACCTTTGACAAAGCCACTCTCCTTGACTTGACAGGAAAGACAACATTCCTCCTTATGGCCGCTTCTACCAGAAGGTGTTCCGAATTTCATGCGTTATCTACCGAAAAAAAGTATATGAGATTCTCGGACACTCTCACAATTTTACTCTACTTCCTCGTGCTCGTTTCATGGCTAAAACTCATACACGCCAGTTTATGCACCTCAACCAATAGACTTCCAGAACTACGATGGTATTGTTTTTTCTGTGATCCTGAGGATAACCCTGGTGTCCATCCGAGCTCTCCGACAATTTATTACCACCACTGCCTTTTTGAGGAAATCAATGGATTCTTCAATTTCTGACCACCTCTTTATAACAACAATAAACTTACAAACCTGCAACAAAACAAACCATTATCATGCTTGGTCACTTCCCTCATCTCTGATGCATTAACAGTGAAAGCCTCATCACTGGACAATAACATCCGGCCCTTAACCCTCATGCTCATGAGATAAAAGATCAGGCAACATCTTGGGCTTTTCACTTAGGGTGAACATTGTCTGATAGTATGGAAGCAGCAGGATGAGGACGCCATACTACATTTCAAATAGTTATTGACGGACGTCCTTACTAGTAACCAAACCGTGGCCAAAACATCCTGTCCAAGCAGTCGAGTAAGAGGAGGGATGCCATGCATCATTATAATATGCTCATAAGTTGAGGATTGCCGGTATAACTTACTTTACTGT
This sequence comes from Ophioderma brevispina, assembly GCA_023653785.1. Classification (NCBI taxonomy): domain Eukaryota; kingdom Metazoa; phylum Echinodermata; class Ophiuroidea; order Amphilepidida; family Ophiodermatidae; genus Ophioderma; species Ophioderma brevispina. The sequence continues at coordinate 7,945 of JAMKCH010037835.1, read as the reverse complement.
ACCTTGATATTGATGTGTTTTGATGATATACTAATCATGTCTTATGTATATGGCTATACTATTGGGCAAAATTATTTCAGCTTCCATTAAAGAACACATGTCGAAAAACCCCGCTACTACTGAAGACTACCGGCTCCACTTCTCCACCCGTGACCAGTGTGGCAGTCATGCACTAGTTGGATCATTTCGTAGGTAAATAGGACTGCATAAAATAGAATATACTCACCAAACTTGTGAGATTGTTCTATTTTTAATACATGTATATTTACGAATAGATCCAACGTATCACCCTCCATGGCGATGCCCTTCCCCCGCAAGTGGAGCCTTGGGGAAGTACCAAAAATGAGCAAAGGATTCTGGCCGCCAGTGACGTCATATGTTGGGGTACCGATGCGAGCGTGGGACCGCTACTAGGCGGGGGCGCACCAAAATTTTATGTGGCGTAGGGGTTCGATGCTTTTTTGAGCACAAAAAATGCACTAGTTTGGTCATTCGTAGTATACGATCACAAAACAATCTCACAATGTTTTTTGAGTATATATATCAGTGAGTACGAGTCAAAACTTCATGTATATACACATTTGTTGAGTAAAGTTATGGAAAACTTAAAAGTTGCCTACAAATACCTGGATGTGTTTATCCTCATAGCATTGTCCCTATCTGTTTTGGGTAGTTGATTTTTATGTTTAAAATATATCTCTGTTCTTCCATGGCCTAGACTATCATTGAGAGCAAATTGATGAATTTTCAATTTTGTGTGAAATTGTCCAGTGCCCCTTTAAACACATTTATTTTCTCGTATTGTTTATTATTCCATGCATAATTTTTTTAAAACAGCACACAATATCATAGGTTTAATGTTAGTACATACATGAAAAAATAAATTTGCGAGAAACCAAATAACCAACATAATGACGAATTAATACTTGTTGAATAGCGGACTACAATTTAAATTTTCACTATTTTTGTCGAGTTCCCATCGAATTTTTATCTCCGTAGGAGTTAATTGTAAGACGAAAAGGGGGATCAAATGAGGGTCGGGATTTTTAAGCCGATAAAACGTATGTTCAATACGTGTACACGCGTTAGTCTATAAGAGCTTCGCTTCGCGCTCGCTTATTTACTCTATCTCTATACATTTTTTTTTTTTTTTTTTATTTTTTTTTTTTTTTTTTTTTTTTTTTTAAAGGGGCTTGTTCCGATTTATGTGTATTGTGTTCTCTATTGATACGAGAGCCGGGCACTTGCACATACACCCCATCAGTACCGTGGGTAAGAAGAACGATCTTATTAGTGGAATAGGTTGCCTCAAATTGAAATTGTTTTCATTGAAAACTTAAGAAAAGGTGACGTTAATTAAAAAATAGTGGTCAATCAAATCTATAGGCCAAATATTAGCAAGTTTTGGTCAATATGCATTTGTCATTTTTCTCAAATTGAGTTACGATCATTGTCATTCGCTGCCATGATTTACCGTACGAATGAAGACCACGCGCATTTTTTTTAAAAATGGAGAAGGATTTTTTCTTTATGTCATATTTTACAAAATCTGCTATCAACTACATATTGTTCCTGTATCAAAGATAAGGATTATTTTTTTGTTTTCCTTCAATTCATAATGAGGGTTTAGGGGTTAAAATTTCTCAGTTTCCCCGTAGGATTACACTGTTAAGAAGTTTCATTCGATCACAGTTTTTTGAGGGAGCCCTCTATTGAGAGAATATGGCTTTATATTCTTACCGTGGGAACAAACTTCAGTTTTTGATGGTAGACTACTAATCTTAGTGCAACGCCCTATTAACTACTGTGCCGAATATTGATGGTTAACCACTAAAACGGCAGTTTCGTTTTTTGTTTTATCTTGGAATGGAAAAATGGATTTGAGGGCCTCAAATTTCAGTACGAGAATGAGAAAAATAATGGCCTTTCATCTGATATCCAAAATCGATACACTTCCGGTAAATCAGGGGATCCCAAAGACGATCGGAACACTCACTTTTAATGTGAAACGTCAACTCGCCACAACCAACTCGACCACAAACATCTCGACCACATCAACTCGACCCCAGTCAACTCGGCCCCAACCAACTCGTCCCATAACCACTCGGCCACAACCCCTTACCAACTCGGCTCCAAATCCAAAACCAACTCGGACCCAATCCAACTCGGACCCAAACCCACTCGGCGCGGTCAAACAACCCCCCCCATCTCGGACCGCAAAACCAACTCTGCCAGATAAATATGCCGCAGAATGATAAGTGCCTCGCCTTCTGGTTTGTTTTTAAGATATTCATACGGGCTATTCCATGTCAACCCCGGGGGCCACTGTATTCAAAGGTGGATATGTATGCGTGAACCAGAAAACGTGTAAAAAGGGTAGCTTTTTCAACAGACTAATGTACGCGCGTACATCGATTAGGGTATCAAAAACTGCCAAAGTTGGAAAAAAGGTATGTTTTCTAAAGCCTTAATTGTGAGTACACGTGTGTATATCAATTAGGCAATATCAAAGATCAAAAATATTGTAAAGCAAAGCAAGATATAAAGGTATATAATGACACAAATGCATTAATTGCTGACTTTTTTTAGGGTAACAAAAACTGCAAAAAATACAATTTATTTAGCAAAATCAGACAAAATACTTGTTTAGTGTATGTTTTTTTAGTCGGGGGAAACACTTGTTTAGGTGCATTTTTTGGAAGTCAGTGTGCAAATTCCCCTGTTTATCATAGCAAAATGCCCCATTTTGAGTACTGCTACACAAATTTTGGTTGTAAGCCTTGTTTTAGGCAATGCTAACTATATTAAAGTATTCCCATCCCATTTCTGCATAAAATGTCAAACTGTTATACAAAATTTTCGAAGGAATTTGGCCACACTGTTTGTAAGTTCCATGTTCCATTCATCAATCCACCTTTAATAATACAAGTGCCCCCCCAGGATGTCAACACTTGAGATATGCACCGCAGAATGTCATGGATTTTTTCTTTTTTGGTGTGATGATAGATATTTGTGAGAAATGAAATCCTGCAATTATGAGCTTCATACTGCTTTCGTTTTTCTGCAGCGCATTCATAATTTTAGGGGGGTCTCACCACAAAGTGTTTTGTGGATGGCAAACACACTTTTGAGAGGACTATAACTTGTAATTGAACCCTCAGCAACTTTGAAAATAGTGTAGAACCGATCACATCGGAATGTTCTGAACCGGGCCGATTTTTACTTATCGGATCTGAATCGGAATCGGCAAAAATTCTCCTCCCTATGAACCAATCCCAACCAGTTACTACAAAGCCTAAAAAAACTGCAAAACGTTATTTCAAAGCTCACGCCTTATCTGCCAAATGAAGACCGTAGGACTATATGTTTTCGATTGAATTACTACTCACCTCGCATTAGAAACCAACCAAGTCAGCAGACAAACATTCATATATGGTACACAATATATGAAGCGTCATGTGTGTTTTGTAATGAATTCGAAAGTAAGTTGACATGAATTCAACAGTCAACATACCAGGAATTTCCCGTAAAATTTCATTTTATTAAAATTTAAATGTCGCATGGCCCACTCGCTAATGCCTCGTCCTCCCCAGGGACCCAAGATTTACCGGAAGTGTCAAATTTTGGTATCAGAAGAAATCTACTATTTTTCTCATTTCCCTTGAAATCCTTAGGGCTAAAGGATGGTTTGGTTTGGATTTATTAGCGAAAAGGTGCACCATTTTTGTCGACCAATATTAATTTTAACACAGTCTGAAATGGGGATTACAATCTCACGTTTTTAGCTCTCCTTCAAAACGGGTTTGAAATATCGCGATAAGCTTACGATGCGGTTTTGGGGTACAAGGCATTCTATCAGATGAAAATTTTAGACTTAAATCGGGGCCATCCCCCTTTAATGCAAGGTTGTTGAATCTATATTTTGAGACAAACTTTTTCAACACAAGTCATGAACCACATATCATAGTTTTATCGTAAATTTATAAAGGGGTACGTGATTTTTCATTTTACTTTTGTCGCAATTTTGGGGAAATATTGCCTAAATATTTTCGAGAACTTCACAAACTTTTCCACCCCCTCATATATATGTACTCGAGAATGGACCCTTCAAAACTCACTAATCAAATATCTTCCAGGTTAATCGCTGTCAGGCGCCGACTGCACTAATGCGATGGAGGGGTGTAACATTGAGCTCATACAATCTGGAAATAGTTTTTTCGCACTTTTCTGTGTAAACTGTGGCATTTGGTGCAAGTGAATTGGTATTTGATCATTATAGCGTAAGTAATAAGAAAGTACATCAAATTTCAGAGGAACAAATTTTACAGTGTACAGAATACCACTGCAATTCAATGTTCTGACGTTGCCAGAGAATCGTATCTGAATCGGCCGATCAAACCTAAACCGATTGGAGATTGCCGATTCAGAACATTGTGGATCGGTTCTATTACGAAAATCGCACGCATATTTGCCAAGCATTTTTGCAAGCTTGGGCAAGCATTTTGCCAATCTCAACAATGCTAATTTATGGCGTGCCATGCTTCGTAATTGGGTATATTGCAAGCATGCCCAATCATGCCGCAAGCTTGCAAAAATGAATTTGCGTAACGTTGCTGAAGCTTGTGCAAGCATAGCACATGTAGCAAGCTTATGCAAGCTTGCTCCACAAACAGGAATTGGTATAAATTGCAAGCTCGTACAGCTTGCAAAAAAACATGTGAAACGCTTGCGCCAGCTTACAAGTAATTGGTAATTGCAAGTTGTACATGCATGCAATATGCTTGCTCTGCATAGCCATGCATGCATAGCAAAAGATGATATGCGAGCTTGAGCCTCATAGTACTTGATCCACTTTGAAGCCCTGTTTTTTTTTTGGGGGGGATATCATTACCCAAAATTAAATATATATTCAAAGCAACACACACATCATGATGTGGTCTGTAGTCGAACTTTGTTTTTTTTTTTAAATAAGACAACAGGGGGACACAAAAAACAGTTACGCTTCCTCTGTAATGTCTACTGTAGAGGACTATTCAACAATAGAGGGAAGGAATCAGAAAGCAGGGACCGAGGGGGGCCATTAATGAAGGATATTTGACAACAATGAAAATGACATATCGTTGAAGAGATGCCACACATGCAATACCGAGTCTGTAACTAAAGAAATGCTCCTTTAAATTAACCTGCCGAATTTAATCCCATTCACAACTAAATTGGTCAAATTTTTAATAATCAGTTAATGCCCTCTTTAAAACCAATTGCTACAATTATTAATAAGTCCTAACACTGGCAGTCACACTAAATTAGCCCAAATCTTTTTTTGTGGGTCGATCCCTACATAATACCAGCATATAAAGTTTAACAAAAATCGTGTAAATCCCTTTAATGCCAATTTTCTACCATTGGATAATTTTTGTACACTTAATTAGCACTTTTCAAACCTTTTGCATCTTGAATATAAGGGCATGTATATTTATGTTTTTATTTTAGCAAGTGTAGTTAACTTATACTACCAATTCAACTTATTTAACAAAATCAGGTAATTCCACTTTAAAATGAAATTGACAGTTTCTGCAATACAGTCAAAAGTTAATTAGCACCTCAAATGCACATCTTGACTGCAAATAACAAGCCTAGCTGGCTGCCTCCTCACAATGCAGAAAAACATTGAGAGACCTAATCCCTACAAAACATGGTCTTCCAAATTCTGAATCCTGTGAAGTAATATGTTCAAAATCTCCCTGTAAATATTACTGATGATAAATACTCCCCATAAAATAAACTTCTCAGGTTCTGCTAATATCTCCTTTCTGGACATCTGTCCGTTTTCCAAGCACACGTCCCTGAATATATTACTTTTGACTAAGGATTACCACCGACTTACCACTTACATGTTTGTCCTCCAAGAGATGATGAACTTTGACCTCCCACAATGCAAATTTCAGCACTTCCTGTCTTGCGCGCGTAGGCCGCGCAAACCTGCAAGCTAAAGTTTGTACTGCTCGTACTCTGCAAGCTGGACCGCAATGCGAGTATGCTTTGCAGCTGCATGCCTTGCACGCGTAGTGCGAACATCAGATCATAAGGAACCGTTTATGCAGATAGGGGTTTGATTTCACTCAACATTTTTTGTGCAAAGGGTATCAGGGGGTATAACGTAATCAAACTAAGGTGTGATAGCATGTTCTGAAAATGTGACACAATTTTAACCCTCTATATCCACTCCTTTAATACCAGATATATCGCAAGCAGCACATTTATATCGCGCGAGCAAAATGTTTTGCAGTTTTGACAGTGTTGCTGCTGAGTTTGCAAATGGTTGCAGATTTGAAATGCAAAGTTTGTGTTGCAGCTGGGAATGCATCATGGTGCCAATGCGAAGCTTGCACTATCACCTAGTCAAAAATGCAAGCTTCAATGCGTGCAGTGCAGCAATTGTGACATGTTTGCACAAGCGTGCGTATTAGTTTCACGCTTTTTGCAAGCAGGCAAGTGATTGCATTGTTGCGCCGCAATCATATGCAATCTTGTGCCTCTCTTGCCACAAGCTTGCGCAAGCGCATTTCTGGACTGCATTTTCGTATACACTAGTTTTGCAATCAGTATCGGGTATTTTTTTTTGGTGTAGAATTCAAATCTGGCATCCGAAAATGTGATAGCTCCTTTAAAGTTATTTGGGTGTACAAATGCAAATATCTTATCATCTGTGATCAAGTTTAGGTGTTAGAACTTCGCACGTACAATTTTTATATTTTCCATTTTTTGGTGGTGAATCTGAGTCACACTGCAGAATTACCTACCAGTACAATACTAAACACATTAAAGTTAAGTAATACGTTGAGTTTACAGCCCATGAAAATCGAATTTTGCATTTTGACATATATTGGCCCCTGAAAAATCATGTTTGACATTCCCATCACCCCTCTACTTCATATATGTTGAAGATACCCATTCAAAGAACATATTCTTGAAAAGAATCAGCTTGGTGTCTTGATGGCTTCATTGTGTTTAAGCAAAAAACACTTATGTTGATATCACCATAGAATGGTGATATACCACTGTGCATCTACAATGACCTCTGGGTCAGTATAACCTTTGTGTGGTAACTTTGAGTGTGTATTTATTATACAAATGAAGACACAAGCTAGTTTTCTGTCAAGGAAAGTTTTTTAGTGATATTCTTCAACATATCTGAAGTAGAGGGGTTTGTCGAATGTCACCCTTGGTTTTCAGGGCCGGAATATATTTCAAAATGCAAAATGGGGTGTTGTCCGAAAGACCAGATCTCGAAACCACAGACCTCAGACCTCGCAACATCAGACCCGAAGTCAATTCACTTCCGGGTTTGAGGTCGGTTTTTTCAAAACACCCGGGGGTGTCTCAAACACCAACTCGAACCACAGACCTCAGACCCGAAGTAAGTTCAACTTCCGGGTCTGATGTTTCGAGGTCTGATTTTTGAAACCCCGGGGGGATGTTCGAAAACATCGGACCTCAAAACAACAGACCCGCAGACCCGAAGTGATTTTTCCCCCGAAGTCACATTCACTCCTGGGTCTTATCTTTGAATTCCCGTAGACCCTCCCCGTGCCGTGACAGAGGAAGTTTTTAGCCTGCTAAATGGAGTTTTCAAGGTCAGTGCACATGATGTCTGTGATTGATTAGAAATCATTCTTTATAAGGATGTGGTTAGTTTACCGCGATGTGTCTTCAAGTTACTCACTGAAGTCCCAAGTATTGCCCCACCCGACACATTAGGAAACGATTCTTCCTCGTATCTTAATCTTATTCTTCCGGTCTAAAATTTACATTGGCGAGGTGCATCCAGCCGTGTCGCGTATACTCTTGCCTGTACCATGTCGGAAATCCGCCAGAACATTCACGGGCAAAACATGTCACCGGGAAGTTTATACTCTGTTACTCAATTTTAATGATATATTTTGTC
>JAMKCH010037834.1:0-21429 GCA_023653785.1 Ophioderma brevispina | reverse complement strand
ACTGTGTTGTCATCCTCTGGGGTGAGAAATTGCTTGCAGATGTGGCAATGAGTGGATTTTTCGACATCATCTTCCCGATCAAGATCCCCAAAAATCATATCCTTCTGGGAACTTAATTTTTTGTAGATTTCTCGGATGTTCTTTTCCAAAGTTTCGATCGACAAAAATCGTGGATACATCTTCATCCTCTGATTTTTGTGTGTACATCAACCGGTTTTCTTGACTTTCTCAAAACACTTGACTGTATAGTAGCAAAATCCAGAGGGCTCGTGTTTCTGAAATATTTTCTTGTGTACTTCTATCACGGGTTTTTGGGTTGACATGTGTGAATCGGTTTTGTAAAGCTTTTCGAAAATCAGCGTACATACACCGAAGGGACAAACTTGTGGGGATTTGAAAATGTGTTTGAAATACTGACATAAGCCTTCCATTGGCATTTCAATCCTCACGGCTTCATTTTGACGCAAAGCAATCTACTAATATTTTTTACCACACAGTAATGCTGGTAGCTTTATACGCCATCTGGATTCACTCCGGAAACAAAGAAGCGAATTTTGATGCCTCTCATTTGTAGTGAGGGCCAATTCTGAGTGGGATACATTCACACATCATCAAGCGATCGAGACCCGAAACATTGACTGCGATTGATGGATTTTTCCGCTCGAATTTTGTCAATGTCCTTGACTTCGTTGGAAATGTGATCCATCCCATTAAGCTATCTGGCTTTGCTTTCAGGTTTTTGTCGATTCGCTCGGCATTTTTTTTCACACTGATTTATAGCTCTAGTATGGACCATTTAATATTATAAATTTGTAACATCAATTTCTGACAAACCACTTTAGGGCAGCTCTGTACAAGGCAAATCGGCAAGACATTATTTTTCCCTTTGATATGTCTTATGTCCTGTTTGTATTCTTGTAGAGTTACCCTCCACCTGACAAGTCCTCTGATTTCTGTTTTCATCTTGTGGATGAAAGTCAACGGATTGTGATCCTTGCACACTAAAACTGGGTGCACTGTTGTACTCAAGTACAACTTTTCAAAATTTTGGCAATGACAGTAGCATTCAGACATTCTTCTCAATTGTTAGTATTTTTCTGATGTTTGTTCAAACTTCTTAGAGTAATAACATACAGGGATGATCTACATCATTGTCATCTGCTTTGCATGAGAACTCCACCACAACATACATCACTGGCAATCAACTGTCCAACATATAGTATGTTGTTCTGAAAGTCCTGGTGCAACAAAACTGGCGCATTTCATCCAAAATGATTTTGATTTTCTCCAAAACGCTTTTTTGGCATTGCTCTGACCAGACAAATTTTGCGTTTTTTCCTTTTCTTCAGAAGGTTGTCAGCGACCGCAATTTCTCTTCTGAGACCATTTGGACATTATTTTCTGTAATACCCGACCATACCTAAGAATCTCATGAGAATCTCTTTTGCTCTGTGGTGTGGGGAATTTCTCAATTGGCTTACAACTTTTGCAGTGATTTGCCTAATTTTCCCTTGTCCTACAACATGCCCGAAGTATGTGACTTTGCATGGCAAAATTCCTTTTTTCACCAGATTCACCGTTACCTGCCTGAGATAATTTCTCAAATGACTGATGGATTTGAAAATGTGTTTGAAATACTGACATAAGCCTTCCATTGGCATTTCAATCCTCACGGCTTCATTTGAACCGCAAAGCAATCTACTAATATTTTTTACCACACAGTAATGCTGTGTACTTTTTACGGGGCCCATCTGGATTCACTCCGGAACAAAAGAATGGATAATTGATGCTCTCATTTGTAGTGAGGGCTAATTCTGAGTGGGAATACATTCAACACATCACATCATCGGACCCGCAACATGAACTGCGATTGATGGGTTTTTCCTCTCGAATTTTGTCAATGTCCTTGAGAGTCGTTGGAAATGTGATACCATCCCAGTTATACGCCTCTTCGGACTTTTGCTGCTTTCATGTTTTGTCGATTCGCTCGGCAGTTTTTTCAACTGGATTGATAGCTCTAGTGATGGACCATTTGAAGCACTCATCATCTTTGTTTTGAGATTGATCATCGCTGCTATCCTCTCCTCCTTTTTGGCTAACTCCTATCAGGGAGTGGAATGTACGATGAACCACCCATAGGTCTATCTCTCGCCGTGTGAATTTCCAAGGATTGATAAAATCGATTCCATCCACTTCTTGATTCTGGAATTTGGCTATCTTTCCAGGATTGTGGTTTTCCACTTCTCGTAGAGCTCCTCAAGATCGTGGCTGCAGGATCACGTCTGGGTCTTCACTTTTAACCTGAATCAAACGGACTTTTTCTAAATCATTTCAAGTTTGACGACCCTTTATCGTGGATGGTTTTTTTTTTTCACATCTGGCACCATAGACGAGCTTTTGTTTTCGTCTGTCGATTATTTTCCCAGATGCTTCACCATGGTTTTTTCACTGTCGACAAGAATCTTACGGGGCTATAGTCGGGTTTTCCATTTATCACGTACTGGTTGAAAAAAAATTGTGAGAGATGATTTTTCTAGGCGGAATTTGAAAGGTCTAGGTCTCGTAGTTGTGTACTATTACTATACTGCGATATCGAGAGATCATCTTGAGGTTGATATAATTTTCCCTCAAGTTTCGATAAATCGGCTTTTCTCATCTTTGTTACTCCCTCGAAGACCAGCATTTTTATTGCCCTTCTCGTTCAGCTCTCTCAAAGTGAAATTCCTCTCTCTCTGCTTCCTTTCATCTGTGAGTTGCTTTCGGATCCGCCTTCTTTCTTCGTTTATCGTTGAAGCTTGGACGTCTGAGAAATTCTAGAAGTTCAACTTTCTTCATGCGTGAGTACCCACGATACCATTCACTTGTGGCATACCTTTTTAGGTCCTTGGTCGAAAGCGTATTGATCCATCACTGCTCTTTTCTTCTCTTCGACCTGGTACACGACCTGGTACATGATTCTTCGCGACGTGGCATAATTCTTTTATTATTATGATGAAAATTAAATTTTGTTCTTTATTTTCTTACGCCCAAAAAAAAAATCTCCAATTAATTTTGAGATTTTCTTAACTAGTTACTTTTCGGCAAGCTTTTTTTCTAGACCCTTTAGTCCTCTCGTATACTCTTTGCTATACTTTTGACTTGGTTAAAATCTGAACACCAGTTGTCTAGAAAGCTCAGTTCCACCTTTCATTTGAATGTAGGTAGGACAGCAAAATTGTTTGGATCTTTTTAAAGAGCTAATCCACTGGTCCCTGTAGAAACAAACATGATCATTTTCAACTTTGGCTCAATATGTTTCTTTTTCATGTTTGTAATAATTTAATGCCTCCATTTTTTTAATTTATTTCACTTTCAAAAACAAATCCATTCACACATTTTAGCGTGAATGATTATTTTTTTGCTTCGCTTTTATTTTCAGTTCCAGAGCTTCGGTCTTCTCTCTTTGGCTTCCATCCTTTCCTTTTTCCCTCTCGGGTGAAAATTCAAAAGATACGCGGCATAACCATAATACTACGATCATCTCAATGTTATTTGTAACTCGTCCGAGATTTCCTACTCACCCGGTTTTTCTGGAAAGGAATCTCCGCTATTGACAAGCTAGCGAAGGAAGCCCAAGGTTAGGTTAAAGATGCAGCTAGAAATGTTTTGAAGAACAAGCTTTGTGTGGCAGATTTATTTGCCAGCTCCGAAGTACATTCCGCGAGGAAAATTCGATGTGAGTATTCCCAATGACGTTCATCAGGCAATTTTATATTATTTTCTATTCTCTCATCCCCTCAGACGACCTGGTGAAGTACGCAGCTCTATAATATGCTCTACGGTGGTTATGTGGCCCTAGCAGGTTCAAAGAAATCTGAGTCTCTGAGCACAAAAGTTCCGAGAAGTGCAAAGCTTCGAGAAATTTACGCTAGAAAAGGACTAACATGGGCAATTTGGGCATTCAAGTTGAATCCAGGTCGGAATTCATTGGGATTGTCCTCAATAGTGAGAATAAAACATAAGTGTATCATCATAGAGGTGGTGTTGGACATCATCGAGCTCAAGCTCTGTCGAAAGATTCACAGTACAACTGGCGAAAGATGTTTGGATATCAGTACGCGAAAGAAATTTTGTTGGAACAAGAAAGGTGAAAAGAATGGTGAGATCTAAGAGTGGGTTTTTGATACTGCAGACGTGATTGCAGCTTTGAATGAACGAAAAACTCGTCTGATTGGAAATGAAACCCGTGAGGCCATCAAGAAAAGAAAATCGAGCCAGAAATTCAAGCTCCCTCAAAAAATCGAATGAGATTCAAATTCCAAACAACGTGAATTGGGTTACTTGTACGAACCCGGAGAATCTGAGGATTTCAAAGAAGGCGGCAACCGACCCATTTGGTCTCTGGAAACAAACACGATCGACGGTGTTTGTGAAAGATTGGAGATCCAATTTTGTACTACCTAACGGGCAAAATGGGCTCCCAAACGAGCCTTCACTAGACAAGAATTTTTGGTCGTTCCTGAGTGACAGTCACTCCGCCAAAAAAGTTGAAGGAAAAAAAAATTCTCATCAAATTAATTTTTATGCTTTCTCAAATCTGTACCACACACCATGTTTGTTTTTGACTGGGTAGTGTGTAACGACATCTTTCTTTCTATGGATTTTGGAAATCATACCTCGTCACAACGCCTAATTCCTTTGCAGCAGCATACATGCGCGAAAAAAGTTTCTTCTCTTTCAATCATTTTCCGATGCACATGGAATAACTGGAATTGGTGTTTTGTCATGCTTTCCTCTATTACCACCACCAGAGCTTTTTTGAGTAAATAGCCCTGCGTGAGCAATTGAAGATTGTCAATATGGTGTTTGTCTTGTTGTTGTCAATATGATCGACTTGAAGCTCTAACTGAAATTCCCTTTGAAAAACCTTCGTATACGATACGATGTATAGAAAAGCGCTTTGGGACACCATTCAAATAAAGGTTTACTTGAAAATATCCTACATTGTTGGGGCGAGGCTTCAAAGCTTTCAATGTTTTCAAATTCAGAATAGTTCCATCCTCTTTCGCTCCATAATTGCGGTAAACCGAATGTTGTGCAATACAGCCCGGCATCTTGATTTTCTATATATTACAAACTTTATAGTTCAATTTTTTTTTTTTGCAGAAATTTCAAAAAAATATCCCTGGTCAAACCAGGGATTTACTCGCTCTCGGAGCCAGAATTGGACTCAGACTCAGAATCTGACTCATTCAAAACCAAATCAAAATCGTAGTAGAATTTAGTTTTTGAGCCTTTGCATTTTTTCGTGCCATTGGATCTGATGAACACGGGCAGATCTGATTTCTTCAAGGTGTGAAGACGCTCGGTAAGGAGGCCCGGGGCGAAAACCTTGAACTTATTGTGGGGATCTTCGCCCACCAAATTTACGATGCAGCCCCTCGCCGAATTTGGTATCGGTGAACTTGAATTTAGTGAGGGCATAAATTTTTCCTTCTTCGAGAACATCGAAATTTTGAACCTGCTTTTGCTTTTGCAAGCGAGATTCGAATTTCTCAGCTGAAATTTTTGCTGCCATTCTGATTTTCTGTATATGGCAAACTTTTATAATTCAAATTTTTTTTGCCAAAATTTTGCTCTCACACAAAAATCTGTCCAACTCGGTCAATAGTGGGAAATGTAGGGTAATTGCTGTACCCAATCCCTACGGAATTGGGTCAGAGGGGAAATGTAGGGCAATTGCTGTACTCAACCCCAAATGGCTATGTGGATTGGCAAAAAGTACAGGGAGGAAGAGAAAATGAGCTCGAAGTGAGAAAATCCCACTACTCACCATTTTTATAACGAACGGATATATCTGAAAATTTACCCCCATTGTGACCTTGAACCTATTTTGACTCATAACTATTGAACTACAACCTACAGATATGGCAAACTATACTGGACCACCTTTTTTTTAATCCTGGAAATGTAACGAACACGTTGGCATACTTTTCGACGCGTTTTGATACTTTTCATATTTTGACCCCTGTATAAACCTTACCCCCTTAAAATATATGTTCCACTCCTTTGATTTTAGTAGACTTTTGATATGTTGTTTTTAAAGGTATTCTCAATACAATTCTGTTGGAATTGATTCTGTTCCAATTAGTGTTGGGTTAAGGCAGCATTCATTCTATTTTGACTGGCCTATGAGGGGAATACTCAAGAAGGGTTGATTCGTGGTTTCAAATTTGGATACCACGAAGCAACATTGCTCACAAAGTAAATTCAATATTTGTAACAAACCTATAAAACCTATGAATAACCGTTGATCCTTAGCTCACAGTGTATAATCAATGTACGTAATAAACGTGTCAAACTCTTGAATAACCGTGGATGTTTAACTATTTTCAAGTCCCTACTTTATGTATTAACACATTCCATTGATAGACTGAAACGCCGTTATTTGACACGATAAGATAGTGATCACCTGTCCGTTCGAGTGCACACATAAGTAGGATATTGCACGAACGTGCAGCAATTTGTTGATGTCCCGTTGTATAAGTTTGCTGCTACATAGTGTATTGCCTTGCAATGGATATTTATTCCAACATAAATATTTACACCATTACCCTCTAGATAATATAAAATACAATGGAATTACAGACTTACTGTGAACGAAGGCACGATTTGACATTTCAAGAATGTATGTTCTTTATTACATAGGCCTTTAGGGTCCACAAGCATTTTGTAATACAACCTTAACCTGTATATGTTTGTCCTAAGGCCTGCCTTGTTTACACAATACATATCAACCCGTAACATAAATCACAAGACATTCAAAATGCACCTGCGAGGGAGGTATGGATTTACTGAAGGATTAGGACCTGGATTTATACAAAGATATGAACGTTATAGACCCATAACCCAGATAGCAAGCATATGCTTCCGGCAGGATTGAAGACATTGGGAATACGTGCATATTTACCGACCAATGCCTTCATACAAAACAACGTTTGATTTATTTGCTCTGGACTACGCCACGGATTAATAGAGTGCAGCATGTCAACACACGCAGTTTTAGACGGTGAGTGGTTGTTTACTTAACAATATATAGACCAAAATTGTCTCAGCACGCCTCGCGCACATGTTTCAAAATCGCATTTTATTGTATTCCTTTAAAAAGTTTTTGATGTGTTTTTAATGGCCGAAAAGAAATTGCTGGGAAAACGCAATAAACGCTTAGCTTTCTAGGATATAAACGCTTATGGTTTCGGAAAAAAACCTGAGAAAACCTTTCTGTCCTGGTTTCAAGATGAAATGTTCAATAAAGTACGTGTCATAGTGATAGGTTACACAAAACCGTACGATAGGGAAGATTAGATGCCATACGTAATGCGGGTATCCGTATGCGAAATTCAGAAGTCTGTGTTTGTTCAATCGATCCATGAACAAAACCATCAAGTACACATTCCACGCATGACATCTGAACCTCCTTTGGAATTGACTCACGCCTGGCTCGAACTCTGTGATCATAGGGAAGCGCACGTTCTGGACACGATTTTGGGTAAATCTATGGGTTCATTGAAAAGCACCACACAAATGTCCACATGGGTTTGTATATATGAATGTAATTTCTCCAAATAGTTAATATGAGACAAATTTACCTCAATTGATTTTAGTTGTCACTACGAACTTCAAATTGACAAATGAAACTGAATTTTACTAATTCTGTGCTAGTATTACAGAGTTAGTGGTACAATATAATCAATAAGGTGTGAATTGGCATACAGCTTGTAGCTCAATTTGTATTGACTAATAGGTATAACTGTATTGTGTTGTAAAGTACATGGTATCAAAATCGATAACGTCAGTGTTTATTTTGTCTTTTTTGTTTTTGTAGCGCTTGATGTAAATTTGTTAGTTCTTGCGCGCTTTATAGATTCCATTAATTGATCGATTGATTGCGGAGTAATGGTGGTCCGAGGAAAACGTTGAAAATATAATACTTAATGATTGTGGAAACAATGTGTAAGCAAACTTACGTTAAAAGCTGACTCAGAGATTTCCCGATGAGGGCTCCCTCAATTTTAAAAGAAATCGTGTTTTGGCATGTACATAATGTTTGTCCATGTAGTAATCACTGTGTGAAATAACTAAGCTCAAATCGAAATCATTCATATAGAAAATCACAACTTTTAAGTTCTGGATCCGGAATTTTTGTTATACACAGTATCCTTACTGCATGAAAACGAAATATCCGATTCATCTCTAACTTTGAAATTGATCATGTTATGTGACTATCTTTAGTTCTAGTTCGTCTGAGGAAGGGAGTACCACAAAAGATCTGTACTGGCCTCCCTTGCTGTTCAATTTGTATATCAGCGACTTACCTCAACAACATCTAGACACTGTGGCTTTAGCTTTCTGGGTAAATTGAGAATATATGGGAAAGTTAAATTTATGTATTAATTTGTTTTTACAGTAAAAAAAAAAATGGTAAATACTGCATTGCTTTTCATTAGCTTTGTTGCAATCAACGAGTGCCTAAATCTATTTTACTTTAAATATTGCTGTATGAAATGAAGTACTTCACTAAGTAGGTACGTTCGTCGAAGGAACGTTTTGAATGTATACATTATAATTGTGAGATCACTAGATTATCTCTACGCCTGTGGCACTATTGGATGTGTCTCTGCCACCCGCCAGTGCATGCAATACATGGCAATGCAAAATGTCATCGTAGACGGGGGAGTCCGTTTGCAATTCCCATTGACATCATCACCTGCGATTACTGGTAAAGGATAAAAGATAAAGGATGAGAACCCAAACAATGGTGTTTTTTGGTTCGGTCTGGTGAAGCCCGTTAGATTCCGAGCTAGCGGCGGTAGCGCCATTATTTTTCATAACGGGTTTGTTTTTGAATTCCCTTTTTCTTACATATACGTCCGATACAAGACTAAATTTGATTTGATATAATTATTCAGTACAGTTGGGCGTATTCATCGTTTTAAATTTAAACACGTTGAGCACGTTTGTTTTTTTTCTCTCTGAGAATCCTATTGACTGGTTAATCTAATGGATATTTAACAGGCGTTATAACATTTAAGTAAGTACATTTGAAATATCGTAACCATATTCTCACGTATTCCTGACCCTAATTTCATATCTTGATGATCTTGGCCAGTTGAACAACACACCATTGATAATGATGAAAGAACAAAATGGCTAACGTGCAATATAGTATTGGCGATTTAGTCCGTTAAAGACAGCCCGCAACCCAAAGACAGTTTTTTAAGTTGTCTAAGAAAACCGCGCTCAAAAAGACAACACTAGCACAAAAAAGGTGGTGTGTTTGTGTGTGGTGTTGTGTGCGCGCGCGCGCGCGTTTCAATAATTTTTAACAATATTTATCATTTCGCATAGCTGGACCAATTATCATACAGTAACTTGGATACACGATTATTGTGGAATAAAGATTACATGTCAAGTGCCAATACTGCAATTAGAATACTTTAATTGTGTTTGCTTAAAGTTGTAATGCCGATATCATTCCTGCTAGGGGAAATCTGTTTTTCCATGATTTCCGTGGCTTGTAACAAAAAATTATGATTGTAAGCATATCATGTAATGCAAAGTTTAAAAAATGTACGTTCCCCGAAATGTGAAAAGTATCTAAATAAGGAAAACGAAAATAAAATTTGTTTTTTGGATTAAAAAAAAAAACAAAAGCTAGCACTGTATTCCTACAGGAGACGCATGTCTCACACGAGCTGCAAAATGTGATAGAACGAATTGCAGGACCATGGGTATTTTCTATGGTACTACAAAAGCGGGGCGGGTGGTGTAAGCGACTTTTATCTCTAAGCACATTGAAGCTCAAGTTAAGAATTCACACATATCTACTGATGTCGTCAAGCACTCATTAATATGGTGATAATGGTGAAAATTACTCCTTTGTTAATGTTTTGCTCCACGGAAAGTAACAAAAACGGCTAATAAACCTTTTATTAGGAGAACTTGCCTGAATTCAAAATAGCCCTCAAATACTGATTGGTGGTGTTTAAATACCGTTATTATCCAAACTTCGATCACTACAATTGGCCTAACAAAACTGGATGTCTTAATCCTAAGAATGTATGAGCAAACCTTCACAGCTTTAGCCTAGTATAAAATGTTTTTGGTCTGCTTGATGTATGGCGCAAGATGAATCCCACCGCAAGCAGTTACTGTGCGGCACTCCTCCTTAGGAGTTTGCAATCTATGAATTGATTTTTTTTCTTAAATCATCAACGTTATGCAGGTTGTTCAAAAACTTACCATAAAACCAGCGGATAAGGCTGACCATAATTTCGTCACGATAAGTGTACAACTAGAACGGCTCAACTGGATCCTGGCTTTTGGAAACTCAATGTAAATATTTTAAACTAGATATTATGTAAATGATATTAAAGGATGAATTGAAAAATGAAAGAAGATTACGTTAATGATAACCACAGATAAAATGGGAATCAAAGTCAAAGAATTCACACAGCATTTTGTAAGAAGAAAGCAGCAGACAAACAGGCATAGAATTGTACTTCTTGGGAAAAAAAGTTAAATTTTTGAATATGAAATCAATTAATGGTGACACTACGTCTGCATTTTCATAAAGAGCATATTTAAGCACAGATTTATCAACATTATCAACAAAAATGTAAAGGTGCTAGTATAAGAGCAAAGTAAATATGGTTGAAAGAAGGTGAAAGAAAGTTATTTATAAATCTGAAGAGCACATGCTGCAGGAAAACAGTTGAAAGTTAAACAAGCAAAAATCAAATCATAAAAGATGAGAGGGACCGCTCACCCACCTTACAGCCGCCCGTTTTCCTAAGAAACCTTACTGTTTCTAAAAATTGTATACCTCACAAACATTATTAAACGTAATGAATACCGACACTATAATAAAGACACATGCAACAAGCGGGTGAGTCGAAAATAAATATTGTGATGCGCTATTATCAATATGAAAGTGTAAAAAATGACTGTGTTCAGTATGAAGAAGAGCAAAAATCCTGGTTCTGATGGGTTACCGATAGAATGGATCAGTGTTTTAGGAAGATATTTGTGGTTTGGTTCCTCAGAAATCGTTAAAGTATAGTTTTCCTGTGGTCACATGTCTACCGTCAAAGAAAAAGCATTATAACCTTATTCAAAAAAGTTGATCAAGAAAATTACAAAAATTGAACACCAATAAGTCTTTAAACTATGATTTTCAAGATTATGGCATTCTGTTACGATCAAAAGAGGTTACAAAAAGTTATTAGTTCGATTACTAATAGTGACCAAACAGGGTACGTTAAAGAGGGGATTTATTGGTCAGAACATGGTATGATCCAAGACATTATTGATCTTGCGCAAACAAAGATGAGTATTAAAGAATGTATCCAACACATTTGTCGACTTTCAAAAAGCGTTTAATTTCCTTTATGAATGTCTCCTGAAATTCGGTTGTTGGGAATCATTTAATGGTTTAAATTATTTACAGTAATGTATGTAGTTCAGTTTTGGAAATGGTGGGGGGGGGTTCTAAAACATTTTCTATTAAAACAAGGCTGCCCGCGATCCGCATTATTATTCATGTAACAGTTGAGATTCTCAGTATCCGTCAAAATCCTTGTATTGCTGTTCAAATAGGGACAATTCTGAAAAATATCAAAATTGTCAACTAGCCAGTGACACACACTTTTTTCAAAAATTACGTCGGCTTAACCGCAATCCAAGTTACTAAATGACTTTAAGGGGGCTGGCATAGATTAAATAAGAACAAGACGGAATTCTTTGATTAGGTAAAACCCTCCACCTGAGGGAATTTCTGATCATATTCTTGGTTCTTGCGGTCCAATTAAAATATGGGCGTATTACTTTGCTAAAAATACGACAATATCAATCAAAAACATGGGATGACAAAAAATGAAAAGGATCCTGGACAATTTAGAAAAAAACAAAAGATTACCAAGTGGTAAGGTTACTGTTCTGAAATCTCTTGCTCTGTCACAAATTATGTACACTGACGGCTGTTTTTACGCACACCAAAAGCACGAATTAAACAAATCAAAACTGTTTGCTATTTTTTCGGGATAAACAAAACGGCTAAAAATTAAAGGATGTTTATTACCAACAATTAAAATGAAGGTGGTTTTAGATTCATGAAAAAAATAAAAAATCATGTCTAAAATTAAGGTGGAGAAGTAGATTTTTCGATGATTCCGATGGTAGTTGGAAACACCCTATCAAAATTGCAGTTAAAGAGTCTCCACTATGTTTACACTATAATATTCCAATAGACCGGTTAAAATATTTAGAAAATGTAACTTTCTACGAAGAAAATCGACTGTTGGTGTAACCTATAGGTGTACGAACAAAAATATCCATGCCTATGATGCAATAGTTGTATGTTAAAAAAATAAACCACCTATTCTAGAAAGATGGATTGATTCTAATATACCTTATTGTAATATATCCCTAAAATCCTAAAACCCACTTTTACCCACTTTCAAAATTTTGGGCAAAAATCCTCCAATTTCACAGGCGATTTCATCGCGGCCAATCCAAACAGCCGTAACAGGCCGAAACTTTCAGCCCACACAAAACTCTTAAGTCTAGCGGCCACTTTCAGGGTAATAATACGGAATGACTTCAGTGCCTTTTTGAAGTATACCATGCCGTGGCCGGCTAGGTGAATTTTCACATAAAGACTAGGGGCGACTTTCCGCCCATTCCACCCCAACGGTCTTCGACTTAGTAGATCTAGAGTGATTTTCAGCTGACCAATGAAGTGGTCTGCTCTTGGAAAAATCTCGCTGCCGGGGCCCGGCTACGTGACTTTTCACCAAGAGTTGGGTTAATAATCTAAGAACGATTTTCCCCGCAGGAAAGGGGTAGATCTTGGACTTTAATTTTTATGGAAATATTTAGGTTATTTTGAAAATCTAATTCCGGGCCCGGCTAGTGATTTTTCACCAAAAAGATACTAGGGCGTATCTTGGTTCTCGCTGAACAAGGAAGCGGTCCGCTCTGGATTAGTTTATTTTGACCGTCACATGCCGTGGCCGGCTAGGTGATTTTCCCAAAAAGATCTAGGGCGACTTGCGCTGAAAGTAGGAGCGGTCCGCTCTGGCTTTGTTCCTTTTTGAAAAGTCTACATGCCGTGGCCCGGCTAGGTGACTTTTCACCAAAAAGAGCTTAGGGCGACTTTCCGCTGAAGTAGGAAGCGGCCGCTCTGGACTTTGTTCATTTTGAAAATTCTACCATGCGTGGCCCGGCTAGGTGAATTTTCACCAAAAGATCTAGGGCGACTTTCCGTTGAAACTAGGAAGCGATCCGCTCTGGGGACTTAGTTTTTTTCTGAACTCTGGACTTAGATGGCACTACCCTCCTATAGTAGACGTCTGGTCGTGGCACCTTTTGGATCCTTAGAGCAATTCATAAGCGAAGCCCGTACTTAACCTCAACTGACTTGTGCGAGTCAGTTGTCAGAAATCGGGCATGATACGCACTCTCTTAAAACATAAGATATGAACCCTTCAAACCCTTATATCCTACCATAGGTTTCCGGAAAACGAACGGTGGCCAACATTTTCTTTCGGACTCTACGGGTTGTCTACGGCCCAATAAATAGGTGAGTTTCCGCTGGGGCACCGCTAAAATTTGACTGCAGTGGCACGGCCACTTAAAAAGGTATTTTGTAGAATTTCAAAAAATGCAAACAAGTCCAGAGCGAACCGCTTCGAAAGGGCCGTGATCTTACTTTTGAAAAGGTTCGCTGCCGTGGTCCGGCTAGGTTTGGATCGTGCGGTCTTCGACACCCACTTCTGTCGGCCCGGCGAATCACCCGGCTTTACTAAAAAAAAATGTTGGCCACCTGTCGGTTTCCGCAAACCAACGAAAAATAGGTTTTGAAGGAAAACAAATCATGTATGAAAGAGTGCCGGGCATGCCCGGTTTCTGATCGCGACCCACACTGTGGATTGTGGTTCAGGGGGGACGCGGTAGAAATGAAGGCCAATTGGGCGCCCAACTGCCGCGGACCAGAACGTATAAGTATAGGAGGAGTATATCGTGTTTTGCCACGGAACTGGCCGGGGCCGTGGGTTTTGGTCTGAGCGGCTAGCGTGGGCTAGGAGTGTTTTGCGCCAAAATTTTTCTAGCCGGCAGACGGGGCGGTTTCCACTAGTAGTGGGGTTTACCGAGAGAGGGCACTCCGTGGAGAGAGTAGAAGTAGGGTGTGCTGTATGTGAATCGGGATTTGATCTCGGGGACGTTTAGTCGCGTACAGTGAGGTGTGTACAAAAATGTAGCTTTTTGCGCAGAGGCCCAAAAAAGCCGGCCTGCAGCGGTGGGGAGTTGGTTCGGGCACCAGAACGTATACTCTACATAGTCGGGCCACTGCAAGTGGGCGTTGAAAAATTGACCAGTCCGGGAGCGGACCAGTTACACGCACTGTAGCCGCGATTTCCGGCTGGCTTTGGAAGCGACCCGCCCTCTGGACTTTCTCTGGACTTTTTTTTCACCCTTTAAATCATGGTTGTGGGATCTAGGGCAAAGTTCCCGCTAAATTACCGAGGAAGTGGTCCGCTGGACGAGTTATTTTGTCAAAAGTCCGGGCGGACCAGTTACACGCCTGTAGCCGCGATTTCCGGTAAAGATCAAGGAAGACGACCGCTCTGGACGTAGTTTTTTTTCCACCCTTACACTATGGTGTGGAAGTTCCGGCTGGTTGGAAGCCGACCCGCTCTGGACTTTTTTCCCCCTTTTTTTTCACCTTAACTATGGCTGGGAGTCTAGGGCAAATTTCGTAAATACGAGGCAGGGTCCGCCCTGGACTTTCGTTTTTTTTAACCGTCCGGAGCGGACCAGTTACACGCATGTAGCCGCGAGTTCCGGATAAAGATCAGGAAGCCGAACGCTCTGGACTTAGGTTTTTTTTTCAATTAAAACTATGGCTGTTGGATCTAGGCCAATTTCCCGCTAAAGAACGAGGCAGTGGTCCGCTCTGGACTTAGTCGTTTTTCAAAAGTGGACTAGTACAATTTTTTCGAAAGAGGACCTTTTTCCATGGTTCACATGTAGATATTTGTCAAATTTAAAAATGGAATTTTAGTGAAAGGCGGCCGCATCTGAATTTCACAGGAAGTAGTAACTTTGGGACAAAAGTTTGGACGGGTGTGAAAAGATCCGTTTCCGATTCATTTGGACCGGTACTTCCGGTTTACTTTGCTTCCAAGGTATAAGAGATAAAAATGCCAATCAGTTTTCAGTGTTAAGTATCAGATGGCTCAGGGGATAGGACGATGGACCGGCCAGACGCTACACCAAACCTACCCGCTAGGATTCCGGATTCAGGTTCGAGTCCCACTTAAAGGTAAAAAATTTTTAATAATTTTTGTTCTTTTTCTTTTTCGCAGACCTTTTGGTCACGTGAAAATTTCACGTGATACCGTCACGTGAACGCGGCACGTGACGATCGTGGCGGGAAACTGCTAAAGTATAAAAGGAAGAGCGATCGACAGCGAATCGTGTATCAGGCTAGCAATGGACAACATGAAATCAACTTCGGGTCACTCCACCGTGACAGCTTTGCCTCGGTGGTTGGCAAGAGAGGAATTGAAAAAGGCTAAAAATAAGCCATAAGAAGCCGCGGTCGTGGATATGCGGGGAGCGTAGCGAGCAAACAGACAGCCGACCGACACTGAAAATCTTTGCCCGACATGAAGTGGGTTAGGGCAGTAAAGCGCGCAGCAGACTCGGCGCATCCACTTCATCCGCGGAGCCGGCGCTCTTCCACCGACCTGCTGCTGCCAAAACCAAAGCCAAAGAGGCCAAGGCGCCGGGGGAAAGGCCGGTTGCATCAAGCTCATCGGGAAAGGCTATTTGCCAAGATCGAAGCAACTCCGCGTTGTAATCCAGGATCGTCGTGCCCGTGACATGGTGCCAACCCGTGATAAGCTGCGCTTGACGCGGACCAACGCTGGTACCGACTTTAGCCATGACATTGATGCGCCTGTAGGATCCGACGGATTTTATCTATGCTCCCGCGCCAGCGGCCCACCGCGACAGAAGGGCTTGCCGAGGCGTACATTAGACGAGGCAGAAAAATGCCCGAAATCGAGGACCGGGGGCCCTGCAGCCCCCTGCTTAAGGACGCATCTCGGATGGGCCGCCCACATTTGCCCCTGGTGCGCCGACCCGTGTTCCGCGGTACAATGCCGAGTGGACCGACCTTTGCCGCCCTACCAAACAGACGCTTCCCCTGGACTATTTTGCGGAGTTTTCTCTTTATCTCTTCCAGAGATCGCCCAGACTGGAAAACATCGGTGAGAGAAAAAGGGTGAGAAAGCTGACATCGGCCGCCGAAATCGCGCGTGGGTTTGGTATCCACTGGGATGGGTCTTATTCGCTGGGGAACGCCAAGGATTATTGGTAGACCCATCAGGGTTACGAAAACCGATGATGCAATGCGATGGGGTGTATACCACGCGTTGTGAAGTAGCGTCTGGTAGCATCTCTTGTGCGAACTCGACTACCGGACCCAAAGTGATGGATTGCAGAAACTCGGGAAGAAAAAAAGCAAGAGCATAAGTTCAATTAAATCCTGAAATGCATCGCGGATAGAGTCCAGTCCGCCTCGACATGTTCCGCGGAAATTGCCAGGAGAATATAACTGCAATCCGCAACTAGCTCTCGATGAAGGCATGGTGCCGTACAAGGGGCCTTCGGTTGGATGACGAACCATCGAAGGCCGACCAAGCCTACCAGCCAGGGCTTCAGAATTGTACGCCATTATGCGAATGGGACATGGATACATGTGCAACTTTACTGCCTATGCACCTTCAAAAACACCGGTGAAAGTCGGGTATCGCGCTCGACGTGACATCGAGGGCACCACAACAAGTTCATCAAATTTACTGCGACAAGGTGTACGGATCCTATCTATTACCCAAGGGAACTGTTGGTGGAGCGCGATACCTATTCACGGGGGCTCGTCAAAGAGAATTCACGGGGACAGCCGACGACATCTCAAAGATATCCGCCAAAAAAACCCCGAGCCGATGTTCATTCAAGAACTTTGGAAAAAAGACCCAGGTGGTATTTTATGTTCGGCCCAATGGGGCACAACGTTCACGCTGTGGAAAAGAAACATCAAGGTGGTGCCACGAGTTTCAACTGCGCATAACGGGGTACCGCGATGCCAATGATCCGAGAAGATCAGCCGGCCTTCGGCTCACCAAAGGCTCTAAGAAAGAGGCTCACATTATCGCCGCTCCGGCCGTAATTGTTGAATACAATAAGTACAGGAGCGGCGTTGACAAAGCTTTATACGTTACGTGCATACAACTAATGCTGGAGCCGAGTCAGCACTGGGGAAAGTAGGTTGCTTTACTTCTGGTTCGCATCAGCCGGGTAAATGCCTGGATTGTTACAATCGTGTCCACCATGCGGCGGTACACCCGGCTGCTGACAAAATTGCTCGCCATTCGAGGTTTATTCCTCAAACTGGGCGAGGAGCTTATTGACGGTTTCTGCCGGCGGCAGTTCCCCCTGATCGACTTGTAGTAAGGCCACATGCCTTCAACCAATAGGGCCGGGCCATGAGCTGGTTGATATGAGATCGGAAGAGCTCAGGCACCCTGTTGGAGATGCCAGACACTCGGAAGACGACTGCTCAGGAAGGGCGAAGGCGGGATATAAGTTCGGGTGCAGAAACGTGCGGGGTGCCTCTCTGTCGGGTGAGTGCTTTTCGTATACATCGCGTCCTCTTGTTTCAGGCTTTTGCAGTTTTGGATGAATTGAGCGACCACCTCACGGTCCAAAAAACAGCGTGCATGTTTGCGCACGCATTTTTGAGAAAGACGGACGCTAAGGGAAGGGTGTTGTGCCGAAAGTTAGGGCACCGGCCTGCTAACTTTGTCCGCTGACTTACGGGACAAATGACATTGAATGCCCGCAGCGTGGTGCCGGAAAACACCAGTGCACCGCTTTAGTTCTTTTGTAGTTCTAACATTGACTATGGGCCGACGGGGCATTTTACAGATGCATGCCGAGCGATAGTGCACCACTTAAACATAATTATTTACATTTAAGATTCGCTCTTAAATGTTACACAAAGATGTTGTGCTGACGTTAAGAGAGCACCATCTGTTTATTTGGCTTGACCGGCATTGTCCTTTAAGCTGATCTGCCCTAACCCTTCGACCGGCCGGCTGTCTTACAAGTCCAACTAACATCAAAGACTTGTAACTTCAATCTATCAGCTAGCTACTGCTACTGCTACCGTCTAACCCTACCTCGCCAGTCCACCCGCAATCGTTTCACTGCTGCTACCACAACAAGTCCAGCCTACATGTACGGTTGGAACCTGGCCAATAAACCACACATAGGAAGGCCTTCTCTGACCGGTATTTGGAGCTCCGGTACCGTTAGGAACTGAATGGGCTGGCCCTATCCTCTCCAGGATCATATAGGGTTCCCCTGCGCCGTGGTGCGTTGGTTTACCCAACAGTTCCAAATACAACCTACGTGGCTACCATAACAAGACTGCAGCTGGAGCTAGACCGCTACCACCCAAGAAGTGGCAGCCGAATACTACGCAGTCAAACACCAAATAAATCTTATCAGAAAATGTCTGTGATAAACAGATGTTGAAGCCTTAATTCAAACGGAAATAGAACGAACAACAATTCCCTGCCAACAAATTCCAATACTGAACATTGTCAGAACAAATTACAAACAACAAATTCCCTCTAGTTAGCAAAAGGGTTAATTTTAAATAGACCTGTTAGGCCGAAACATACGGTAATAAATGCACGCGCCTTAAAGGGGCGTGCGGTCGGGCCTTAGTTACGGTCACGTGAGGGGTCAGTTAGCCGGGTCAAGGTCAGGGGTGCGACCGGGCCCGGGTAACGGTTAGAGTTGGTGGGACAGATTCATGCATAGGCCCAACATTACGGTTAAAACAGCACGCGCCTTAAAAGGCTTGCGGTCGCCCCTTAGTTACGTCAAGTGAGGGGTCAGTTACCGGGTTTCAAGGTTACAGGGTTGCGCCGGGTAAAGGCAGGGTAAAGGTTAGTGGTTGGGGCAGATTCATGGAATAGGCCGAACATTACGGTAAAAACAGCACGCGCCTTAACAAGGGTGCGGTCGCCCTAGTTACGGTCAAGAGAGGGGCAAGTTAGCCGGGTAAAGGTCAGGGGTGCGACCGAGTAAGTAAAGGTTAGTGGTGGGGACAGCTTCGCCAATAGGCCCCAACCATTACGGTCAAAAAGCTACGCGCATTAACAGGGCGTGCGGTCGCCCATTAGTTACCGTCAAGTGAGGGAGTTCAGTTAGCGGTCAAGGTCAGGTGTTCACTTGACCGGGTCAAGGTCAGGGTTGTGACCGGTTAGAGGTCAGGTGTTGGGAGTTTGGGACCGGGTCATATTGTAGGCCGAAAATGTGCGGTAGTCTTAGCCAATCATTCCCCACGAAATGACACCGGTAGCTTGACTAATCAAATTGTTGGCTACCTACAGGTTTCCGCAAAACCTTTTTAGGATTGGGTGTTTTAAGGTTTCATATATAATGTTTTAAAGAGTGCATATCATGCCTAGTTATGACAGCAAACTCGCAACAGTAAGCTGAGGTTAAGTGACTGGCCATCGCTATGAAGTTGATATAAGGATAGAAAGGGGCCGCGACCAGAACGTATAATATAATTAAGGTTTCCCCTCTTCCTGGGTGATTTTGTGAAACCCTGTAAATCTTGCAAGACCAAGCCACCACCAGTTCCTTGTGCTCAGTGCTTTAAACTTATCAGAGTAAACCAAACTGCTATTGCATGTTACTAGTTTGTGACTTAAATTTTCAAGGTAACTGTTTGACGTTAAATAACAAATCAACTAAATTGGTGGTGTGCTAGTTCTTTGCGCGGTTGTTAGATGAGCTCCCTTTGGTATAAATATATTGATCTCAATTGCTACATTGAAAAAGGTTTAAAGTTTGCTCACATCAATATTCAGAGTTTACCTTACAAGAGGATCACTTGAAACTTTTATTCATCTTCATGATATTGATGTTTTGTGTTTTACAGAAACTGGTGATGATAATTATAATCACCGTGATGTACACTGATGGTTATTATCTATGTAGGCTTGATAGGAAGGTTGGAGCATGGGGGTATATGTATATTTAAAAATGGTATATCATTATAAAAGTTACTAATTTTGATGACAATATTATCGAAGCTATGTAGTTGGAAACTTAACATTCACATACAAAAACCTTATTCTGTTATGTGTATGTTATAGAGTCCAAATGCAAATGATGATTACTTAAATAGATTAGATTCTTGTCAGGAATGTACTAAGATTGTATGATGATGTTATTGATTCTTGGGGATTTTAATTTTGACATTAGTAAGCCATGCTACTCTAAGAAGATTAATAACATTGCCAGGCCACAGTAATTTACATCAGCTAATCAAGGACTGACACGAATAACTGAAAAAAATCAAAACTAGACTTGATTAGCTTTGTATTAATCCAGAGCGCATCTATCTTCATGTGTTCATAGTCTTGGGCTAAGGACCACTCACTAATATACTAGTTCGTAAAATAGGCAGTTAAAAGTCCCTCCGAAAAATTAAGTACCGTTCGCTAAATAAAGTAAATGATAAAGATTTTTGGTAATGCTATTAAAGTGATATTTATATATTGTTTTCAATGATGTATGATGTTAATGTGCACTTGAGGTTTGGACTGACATGGTCAATAATGTATGTGATACCCATGCACCAATAAAAAGAGAAACTTGTTAAGGGTTAACCACTTCCGAATGGATCAATAAGGATTTCATTGATTTTCACAAGAGAAAGGGAATACTTCTATAAAAGGCCAATAAAAAAACCAATAATGCAGATGATTGAAAAGGCTAGGAGATTAAGAATAAGGCCCATAATATGAATCAAAGTATGGGAAAAAGACTCCCCCACCCCCCCACAACCACCCCCCCACCACCCAACCACACCCTAATGTAGTATGCATAAAGAGAAGCAATAATTCTAACAAATTATGGTCAACTATAAAAATTAATACTAACAATAAGCCTATGAGGCATTCTGAAACAAGTTCTAATAAAAACGATAAGGATGGGCGATAAAATCAATGAATTTTCACATCAATTGGTAATAACCTAGTAGTAAATTTGTTGATGATGAAACTAATATTAAAAAACCTTGCAATGACAAATACCAATACATGATTTTATTTTTGATTATGTGACACCCGAGTTTGTTCTGGATGAAATTGGTAAAAAATGGACAACAACAAATCACCTGGTCTTGGTAAATTTAATACTAAGCTTGTGAAAATTGGCTGCACCGATATCTGTAAATCACTGGCCTACATATGTAATCTTTCTTTGTACACATCAACTTTTCCAGATGATTGGAAG
>JAMKCH010037833.1:0-23652 GCA_023653785.1 Ophioderma brevispina | reverse complement strand
CCAACAGATTCATCCGTCCCCCCGATTGATATGCTTAACAATATTTATTGGCAACCTGCGAGATTTTAGATCACCTCACCTCATGCAGCAACAAGACAGTAGTTCAGATCTTGTTTTTTTCAATAAGAACAAAGTGGTCATATTCAAATAAACTATAAGTTTAAAAGTACATTCGACTAGACATGTTTTGTTACAGTGAGTTTGGCTTGTAGGTTTCCCTGTTATTAACTCTGATGAGAGAAGACCCATCCTAAAGGGAGAGTATGACCCCTATTTTATACTTCTATCAAACCAAAAAGTGGGCCTCCTTCACTTGGTATAGTGGGTGCTATAACAATAGCAATCATGCATGACAATTGTCGGCGGCTATATGGCAAGATTCCTGCAATGATTGTGGGATTTTTTTCAGAGGTACTAGGCTCTTGCATGTCCCTACTTATATCAGTTTGTTCAAAATTGTGGTCAGGTCACCATTTGCTTAAATTTGTCTAAAATAGACAATTGCATGGCAAATTCAAATACTGTGTATTGTTGTATAAAACTTTAATAATATCCAGTTTGTTAAACTACTGACTTTACAAGGACACCATGTCATACATTTAGAAGGGAGAGGGGGAAAAGATAATAAATTGTCAGCTGAACAGTATTTCAGTGTAATGAAATGAAGTAAATAGTCATGAATTCTGTTTGCAATAATAACTTAATTGTTTGTGTTATTCACATTTCTCAACAGATATGGCAGTGATTCGACGCAGCTTCAGACCATACAGGAGATACCTACGATGGGCCATGGCCTTTGGCACGGCTATGTAGAGGCCGGCGATCACAGTACCTCATTGAAGCCAAGAGAACTTAGTGGCCTACAGACGTCTTGTGTAGATTTCATATTTGTCACTACTGGAATGAAAACCCTGCAGAAGTAGACGTGAAATAGTAAGTTCAAGGTGCTTTTTAATTTGCTCTTTTGTTAGTTTTATGATCAAACTGTAATGTGACTATGTCTTTAAAGTAGTCAACTGATCACACCACCTAAGGAGAAAAAAAATGGTACCAATAGAATCTGTACTTGATTTCTTCTAATGCAAAATAATTTTTACATCCATCACCATTTTGATGCATATTTCAACCACATATTAAAGGAGAACCCATACAAACAATCGGAATAAT
This sequence comes from Ophioderma brevispina, assembly GCA_023653785.1. NCBI lineage: Eukaryota > Metazoa > Echinodermata > Ophiuroidea > Amphilepidida > Ophiodermatidae > Ophioderma > Ophioderma brevispina. The sequence continues at coordinate 22,485 of JAMKCH010037833.1, read as the reverse complement.
ATTATTTTACAATCTATTTCCATAAAATGAATTATTGAACAATATAGAGTGGTTCATCGAAAAGCAACATTTTAACCTAAAATGACTTCCAAACCATCTAGGCTGACCATGCGCTATTTAAACAAAACGCGCTAGGGTATAATGTGTATGCGAGACGGGCCCGGCACGTTTGCGTCATACATGCCATAGGAAGATCACATTATGAAAGCGTCATGGGTGAAGGTGTATGACACTACTGTGCCGTCCGTATCGCTTAAAACATATACATATCCCATATTGCACTAAGCGCGAATTTCAAAATATGCGCATGGTCAGACAAAATCTTTTTTATTCATTTTTTGGTTAGTATAAATTCCATTTTCCATGAACCACTTGATAGGTTGTTTAAATAATTATTTTATGCGTATATTCTACAATAAATTATTCTTAGTACAGGTTCTCCTTTAAAGGTGTTGTGTTGGGCCTGGTTCCTGTCCTATTCCAAAAATATTGGCACCTGAGGGTACAAATTAAATCAAGGTGGAATCGTAACGGGATCCTAAGTCCTGTCATGAGTCCATCTGAGGATTCATGAATACTAAAATACAAGGTGGAGGGTACTGGATACTAACCTATTATGAGTCCTATCGGAGGATGTCACTAAAGATACGTAAAAGGAATACAAAGTGGGAATGGTACTGAATCCTAATCCTATTATGAGTCTATCTGGGGATGTCACTGAAAATACAAAAGAGATACAAGGTGGGAATAGTAACTGGATCCTAATCCTATTATTATCTATCTTGGGATGTCACTGAAAATACTAAAATAGATCAAGGTGGGAATAGTACTGATCCTAATCCTCTTTATGAGCCTATCTGGGGATGTCACTGAAAGTACTAAAAGAGATCCAAGGTGGGAATAGTACTGGATCCTAATCCTATAATAAGTCCTATCTGGGGATGCACGAAAATAAACTAAAAGAGATACAAGGTTGGAATAGCCGGATCCTATCCTATTATGAGTCTATCTGGGTATGTCACTGACATACTAAAAGAGATACAAGGTGGGAATAGTACTGGTCCTAATCCTATTGTGAGTTCTATCTGGGATTTCACTGAAAATGCTAAAGAGATACAAGGTGGGAAATGTACTGGATCCTAATCCTATTATGAGTCCTAATCTGGGGATTGTCACTGAAAAAAATACTAAAAGAGATACCACAGGTGGGAATAGTACGGGATTCCTAAATCCTATTATGAGCCTATCTGGGGATTGTCACTGAAAATAATAAAAGAGGATACAAGGTGGGAATAGTACTGGATCCTAATCCTATGATGAGTCCTTATTGGGGATGTCACTGAAAATCTAAAAGAGATTACAAAGTGGGAACAAGACTGGATCCTAATCCTATTTGATCCTATTGGGGATGTCACTGAAAATATAAAAGGATACAAGGTGGGAATAGTACTGGAGCCTAATCCTATTATGAGTCCTTATCTGGGGATGGTCACTGAAAATACTAAAAGAGATACAAGGTTGGAATAGTACTGGATCCTTAATCCTATTATGGTCCTATCGGGATGGTCACTGAAAATACTAAAAGAGATACAGGTGGGAATAGTACTGGATCCTAATCATTTTATGAGTCCTATCTGGGGATGTCACTGAAAATACTAAAAGATGGATAAAAGGTGGGACTCGTATGGAATCTAATCCTATGATGAGTCCTAATCTGGGGATGTCACTGAAAATACCAAGAGATTACAGTGGGAATAGACTGCGATCTAATCCTATTATGAGTTCCTATCTGGGGATGCACTGCGGAATATTAAATACTAGGGTGGGAAAAGTCCTGGATGGTAATCCATTGTGAGTCTTACTGGGGAGTGCCAATGAAGTACTATGGAAAGTGGACTGCATCCCGATACATGTGTATTGTAGTAAAAGTGCATGTGCGATTTTTACGACACATGTTCTCTACTTTGCATGCTTTGTACAAAAGGCTGATCTCAGGTATACTCACTGCCAAAATCCACCTGCAGCAACGCTGTGGTTTGGTTGATACTACACGTAATACGTCTTTTCAAATTGAAGTTTACCGAACACAACCTCGATAAGCCTCCTAATCGGTCACCACACACAATTGTTGGGCACAGCACTTGTTATTCATCGTCATGCGCATCACCGGCAAGTGCTTGTGAATGTATGCGAGAGTATAAGGACGCTCGCGAACGTTGTATTTTGCTCCGAACATTTCTGATGTTTATTTGAAAAGGTCTATTAGGCACATTGCAATTCTCCATAGACTCTCATGCTATTAATAACATGGTTCCTTACTAAATGGAAGAATGTTGGTGTGTGTCTAAGAATGTGTGCTCTGCAACTATTACCACCTTGGAGTAGCAGAAGGGACTATGATTACATAATAAAGTGAAAACCATTTGAAATCGTTTTCAATTTAATTGGATTTTAAATAAAATCTTCATGTAACCTTTTTTGGACACCAATTCTGTATTTGTGAACACCAAAATACAAAACTTCTTCAGTCTTATAGGTAAGAAAACTGAACTGCCAAACATAGATATAGACAGTTGTAGACAATTACATCTGTAGTTTTAATAATGAATATTGTCATACTTTGTTTCTTAGACTTTGGAACCCATCATGGTGTCGGCTATGGATACTTTCATACTAAATCACAGGCTGTTTATGGTAGTTAGCAGTCTCACCAATGACACCAGCAATTGTTTTAATGCTGATTGGATATTGACTAATGAAGATGATGATCCTGATGGAATAGTTACCCTAGAAGATGGTATGTGAGAAGTGATCTTGCCTGTTAAGATTTGTAGGAGACCTTTTGTACTGAAATTATGTTATGGTTCCAGTGATATTTTAATCTAATTGAACATATTCTTTCAAAAGGTGAAATTTGTAAACCCCCAAAATGACTGTTCTAATTTAAGTGTACTATATGGGAGCCTGACACTCGCATACACTTAAAACCAAGTTTTGTGTTAAACAAACCTGTGGTTTTGATGATATACATGATAAGGCATACATCAATGCTTAATTTATTACTCTACTAATATTTATTGGAAAGCATAAAAAAATGCATTTTTTTCTTTGTTTGGAAAGAAATGTATTTGGGGCTTAAATTTCAGGACAACAATGAGAAAAATATAGTCTTTCATATGGTATAACAATGTAAACAACTTGCGCACAAATCAATGGGTCCTAAAAAACAAGCAGAACATGCCTTTTAAGATACAAAGCATTTAATTGAGAATGTGATTTTGTGGGACATCCTGTATAACTACAGGTCTGCAGTGTAATAAGCAACTTTTTTAATCGGGAGTAAACTCAAATATATTTCGAATATACTTTAAATATAGTTTGAATAGTTGCAGTTCTTCAACCCATTTTTTGTGAGTTACCTTCAAATGAACAATCTCCTCTTCCACAGCCATTTTGCCTCCTGAGTATCCTCACAATGGCTTCACCTCTGTCCTTGTAAGAAGTAACACATCTTCCGAGTTCTACCTCTTGCAACACCTGCCGAGCGTCAATCCAAGCGACATTGAGGCTTTCGTTGATCCTCACACGTGGTACCAGTGCATAGCCATTGCTAACGAGCGCGAGTTCAGCAGTGGGGCTTTCAATAGCAGAGTCCATGTGTATATTTATTGTGGTGATGAAGATGCTGGGTTCTTATTTGTGCAGGCTATCCCTACATATGGTGCAAAGAAGGCAAGTACAGTTTGTCTCTAAGTTTTCAGTTTATCATCTTCCAGGTTTTAGTTAAATACTTTCTGATTGTGTAAATGTGTACAACGGTACTGTAATTATTTAGGATGCCTATTATGTAATCAAATATGATTTTAGTCACCTGTATATCAAATATTGTATCCAAATATTTCCTACATAACTTTGTACCAGTCTAAAATCCTGTGATCAACAGCGTCACAAACGACCACTTTTCCACAAGGCACTAGGTACAGCCTCTACAGCACAGCTTCTACTGTCCAGATTGAGTAGCATATCCTGATTATTAGGATCCCTGTCTTAATATGGATTGAAAACATTTCTTTAATGTTCTCCTTTAATCAGCAGAAGCATGAGGCACAATCAGCCCACCCAGGACCCTCGATTCCCTTGAATCATGCCCTCATGAATTGACAATTTATGTTTACATAAAAAATCACAACCTTATCCCCATTCCCTCTGATGACAGGTTATCCCTTGGCTTCCCTTACTTTCACATGAGTCTATATACTTTGTTCATCACCAAATAGGCAAGACTCTTCACACCGCAAATTGATATATAGTGCAGGTGCAACTGCAAGCAACACTACCACGCAGACGCAGTTTGTGATGTAGGCGCAGCGCACACTTGTGGCAAGACGCGCGCATGTAAAACGGAATTACTTTCACACACGGATAAACAAAAGTAGTAGTAAGTAAAACCAAAGTTTTAAATCCGGTTTTGTCCCCGTAAACGGGGGTGGCCGGATTCACCTCGCACTCGCAGCAACCGCCCTTACTCCTTCCTTCCACTTCACCCGATTCAATGCATCCTCCATCCTCAACCCAACCCTCCTATGCTCCTCCTCCACTTGATTCTTCCATGTCTTCTTTGGACATCCCCTCCTCCTCAAACCTCCCACCTCGAACTCAAAAGCCCTTAAGGCATGCTCGTCATCCTTCCTCAACACATGCCCATACCAACGTACACTATTCGCCTTCGTCAACCGGTGCATCGCCTCTTCCAAACCTAACATCTGCATCAAGTCCTCAGTCTTCATCCTATCCATCAACTTCACACCACACATCGCTCATCATTGCCAAATAATTTTTGCCTATTAGGTGATGAACAAAATAAAGTTACACTATGACATTTCTGACTTTTGTTTGTTCGTTAACAGGTGACCCATTTCTTTGTGGATGGCATACTCCATCTAGCCATTGCAAACCAAGTGGACAGCGAACTGGATACATTTGTGACTACATCATCCATCTGGTGGCAGACAGAGTATGGTAACTTCACTCAGCTCGACACTGTTGTCACCTCAGCTGCAAATGATGTCTTGGTAACAGAGGTGGAAGGCGATACTTATGTCATATTTGCCAATGAATTTGAGGGCACAATGGGCGAAGAGACCTATGATGTTCCTGTTCAGGTCTATGAGTAAGTCTTGCATGTAATGTGTAGTTTTGGTTTCTAAATTAATACGGTTTTGTAGTATTCACAATTACATGTACATATAGATATCAATAAATGTAGGGTGTGGTGGGTTCTTGACTTTGGTTTGAATGAGAATGATGCAGTTGGGAGTTGGTGAAAGCGGACCCAAAAATATACTAAATTAAGCTAAATTTGTCAAATTTGTTTGAAAATGTCATAAATTTTGCTCCAAAACAATGAAAATTGTACTTTGAAGATTTTTCTGAGAAAGTTTGGAAAAAGCATCCCTTTTATATACCATTTTAGGTAATTTTATAGCCCATAGCTATACCACAAAAGCCTGAAAGTGTTACCTTTCTGGGCTGTACATGCCCATACGCACCTTTCCACTGAGAACCCCCAGGGAGCATTACACCTGAAGTAAAATGTAGACCAGCACTGCAACCATCTTAAAATCTTTGATCGGAGCCACAAATTCAAAAAAATACCTCCCAATTGAAGTTTCCCCTTAGAGCCCTGACCCTGTCATTATACCCACTGAGAAATGGTCATGTTCCCATCAGTGCTGCTACCCAGTACCTTAGCTTTGCTAAGAGCTCAGACTGTCTAAGAACACGGGTACAGGCTGATCAAAGTGGACGGAAAACATTATGCCCATTGTCATTCGTGGCTGCTACTCCCATTTGTTGCCATGTTTGTCATACACACATTGTGTTGCAACTTTGTGCAAGTTGTAGAATTCTTGTTTATGCGCCTGTAAACACCAAGCATCTTGAGTGATGAATGCAGTGTTGATGTTGGCGGTGCATTGTCAACCAATAGGAGGAGTTGTTATGGTGTTCTTCTCGCCCACTTTTAAGGTGTTTTTCACACATGAAATCTCCCACTTCAAATTAAGTCATGATGTAGAGGTACTTGAGCTGTGTTAGCCAATTAGATGCTATCTTCTATTTACCTGTACCATAATCTCTTGTCAATCAGAATGGGTGATGGGTGAAGTTTATCAACACATTGAGCTATTCCATGTAAAATCTGCACACCCTCTGTTAAAGATTTATATAAGAAAAGTCTGCTACAGAAAGAGTACAAATTTCAAATGAAATAGCCCAAGGGGTAACTACATTTGAAATGCACACCCTTCTGTGGAAGATTTAGGTAAAAGTTTCCACAGGGGGTAGTTGGAATATAAAATTCAAGTCTATTTCATGCATGGTGGTATGACTTTAGTGATATGTCCAGACATATGCTCCCAGAGGAGGGTGCTAGGTGAATATTTCAGGACAGCAAAATATAATGTCAGCCCTAGAACTCAACATGCACATGTTCTTATTCTGTAGGTACAAAAAAGGTACTGTACCCCATCTTGAATGGAGGCAGGACATCAGCATATCTGGGGCAAGGTCTCTGGGCCACTTTTTCATCCAAGAACGTAACTTCCTCTTGATCTTAGACCGGCACGACATTGTCTCAGTGTACAAATTCAAGGGAATCAAGATGTATGAAAAAGTCCATTCTATTCCTGTGTATGGTAAGTATGATGGTTTAGTATATGTTTGGAATGGTTAAGAATGGATTTCTTCGTGTTTTGCCAGGCATGATGAGTTGCTGCAACACAGAACAAGTTATGTGTGTGTTAGACAGAAAATGTTATATAATTTTTTGTGCAGAGTGATTTAGAACATTACTTTATACAAGAGAATGAAATATTGCAGGTAACAAATAAAAACATCCTGCCACAGAAGGAATATTTAAATGTATAATTAGAAGATAATAAATTCATATTGGTCAACCCCCACATGTTTAATGACACATCTTGTGATTGGGTTTTAATATTTAAAAAAAAATTAAACTTCTGGGATGAGAAATGTTTCAGAGGAATGGGGTTGAACTGAAGGCCTATAAATTGTAAATTGGAGATATTCTTCTTCTGACAAGTTAGCTCAGTTGTAAAGTACCCAACTGGTAAAAGAAAACAATTCAGCTTTAAATTCTAGATAGGGTCAGTGATTTTTTTAGTGCAATAGATACAATGGTAATGTAGATGCATTGGTTTATGTATGTGTAAACAATTTCAATATGTTTTTGTGACACATGCATTGATGGATTTTAATGGCACTTGGACGCAATGACCTGCTAAGGATGCAAATTTCTATAATTGTCGCTTAATTAGTTGTAGATCACCTACAAGTTTTAAACTTGCCTACCCTAAAATATATTATTTAGAGAATAAAGGTATTGTTTTTGCCGCTGCCATGTGTCTATCGTGTCATATCACATGGGCGACAGCATTATTTTAAGTAGAACAACGAGGTGTAGCCGAGTTGTTTTACGCTAAAATGTGCTGTCGCCCGTGTGACACAATAGACACACGGCAGAGGCTAAAAACAATACTTTTATTCTCATTCTTTAACACTTAATTCAAAAAAGAAGCTGTAAGTAACATATTTCTAAAATGATGGTAGATTTTATCTAACGAACTACCCAAGCTTTTTAAATTGATCAGTCCATTATTAATATACGCATTTGATTGGCCCGAGCAGTGCGTATGCATATCGTGTCGACGTGTACGCGCTGTATCGTGTATCACATGGCTAGGAACCAATGAAATTGCGTAAACAATCTCAAGTGTTTAAGAATGGTTGATGTATTTATTGTCTTTGGGTTGAGATAGTCTAGAAACTACCATTGCTCAACCTTCTTGATTCCATTACAGGTGCTGTTAGCCTTGAAGTCATCACTCTGCCTCACGTTGACCGTATCCAGGTAGCCGTGATGTCCTATGCCCAGGATCCAATCTTGTATGCAGAACAGGTACCCAATCCAGTCACAGTGTCCTCACAGATACTAGAAGTCATTATAGAAGGTAGGGAGTAGCACTAGAGACAAACCCAACCATCCAAGTGTTGGTTAAAATTGATCTGCTATTACTGTGGGCATGTAACCCAAAACCAGCCCAATTCTTTTGAACATCTTTACCATGCTTGAGTATGGACAATTTAAATCCACACTTAATCTGCACATTGGGTGAATTCAAGTGGGATACCCCCAGCTCTGACAGCCAGTGAGGTGTTTGAATGTGCATGTGCATATTAGAATTGCTCAAATTTATTGCAAGTTGGGTGTTCATACAAATTGCTTTCCTTGTTTGTGAATTCCAGGCAAATATTTCAGATGGTCAAGTTTGCATTAAATATATGATGGGGTGGTTTGCTCTGTGCATATAACATGCATAACTGTTTTGTTAGACTTTCAATTTCATAGAATATATTTCTATCCTTAAATACCAATAACTATATTAAAGCGGCATTCCGGGATCCACAGCCACGTCCCCCCGACTTGCCTAAAAGAAGTTGAGATTTTTTTATCATCTGAACTGTTAACATCAGTATTCCATGTGTACCTAATCTTACGTGCAAATTCGGTTGTATCTTTAAGAAATTCACAATTTTATATTTTCTGTCCATAAACGGACAGAAATTATACTATAGCGGCCTATGGGATCGTGGGAAACAAGCATTTGCTCATAAAATGCTGAGAAAGGGCAATTTTAGACATGGTTAATTAAAGCTATTGTTTAGTTCTTTAAATTTTGATTTACATAAACATTTTTTTCTGTTTTATTTCAGGAGAGATAATGTCTGCATTTGGCTGTTCTGAGGGATAATTGTAAGGTCAACTCTTATTGTAATTCAGTTAAATTAATTGCATGGATTTTCCACAAATTTTTCATAAGAAGCAACACAATGAGCAATATCATTTCTTCTTAGTTATAAATTAGAAACATTTTATTTGTTGCAAAAAAAAATATAATTTACAAAATTTGAGATATCTCTTGCATGAAATAATACTTTATTTTATCACAAACCTGAGGAGAGCTGCATAAGGCCAAGTAAAAAAATAAACCAGTTGATCGTCCCCGCTCGCTCCAATTTTGAACGCCGCACCGATTATTTTGTTATTTGTTATTTTTTTTAAAAAAGCAACAACACCACCAAAAAGAAGGCTAAAAAAGGGGAAAAACAAAGTCAACAAAAAATATCAGAGCACTATTGAACTCTCATACCTATTTTAAAGAGTATCCTTCATTTTGTTGAGCAATTTCTTTAACCTTCTTGCATACTACCATTTCCACAATGCAAATGCAATCTTCAAATACATCATGGTTGCCATCTTAGACATGGCAGCCATCTTTGAAAAAAATAATAAAATAATAAAGGCCTCCCTCAACTTTTTTCAAAAGTCTGGATGATCAACTGTTTTATTTTTTTACTTGGCCTAAGAACTATAGTTATAGTTGGAGTAATAATTTCTTGGCCAAGTTACTAGGTACGCCCACTTCCCCACCAAAACGGCGCAGCACTGGGTTGCAGTAGACACAGTTCATGCGACAAGCAACATGCTCGTACGCCAGGGCCAAGAAATTATTACTCAAACTATAGGAACAAGAATTAGGTGACCAATTGCACATCCGATGTAATTTGACAGTACAGAACAGATGTCCGCCCTGAATAATCATCTGTGAACATAACAATGAAAGCTTAAGTAGAAAGTTTACATATGTGAAATCAGTCTGTGATGTGCCAAATGGCGAACCTTGTAAAGTTGCTGCCAGAATTGTTCAGAGGTCGGCAACGCGCGCGCCGCAATATTTGCATAAAAGAGACTATGGGTAGCCTCATGCGCGATTAATCAATGGGGAGGCCAACCTACTCAAACAAGCCAATCAGCATTCACTTCCGTGTTGACGCACGTCACACTCGGCGCACGGTAAATAACTCTGAACAATTCTGGCAGAGAGTGTAGTATGCGTAATTGGTTGACTAATTTTGTTCTTGACTACTATGGGAACATACTAACACGTCTGAAATTCTATGGAGGCACAAGAAATTTTTGGCATAAGGTTTGAAATGGCTATTTGGGCTGATGTATGGGATGTCCATACTCTGCTGCTTTTGCAGTGCAGTGTGTTGCGGTGAATGTATAATGTTATTGTTCAATGAAATTCAGTCCAGATTATGGTTTATAATACGGTGATATCCTGGTTACAGTACTCCAAGTATTTGGGCATGCGCATGCCTGTTCACATTTGAAAACTTCAATAATTGAACATCACTCATTTTGTTTTTTTTGGATAAAAACATCCCATTTATTTGTATTTTTTTGTATTCAGCAATAACTTTTTTGGCCAAAATGTGAATGTTTCAAAGATCCCCTTCTTAGCAAAATGCAAAGATTGGTCTTGTTAGAAAGGGCATAATGTACTTACGATAGGACCTACTACAGGTTGTGCCAGAAAGAAATGTCGCTGCAGAAACATGAAATCAAAAGTAAATTCAATTAAGTATTCATAATTATTTAATAATGAATATTTCTTGATCTGAAAATGCCACCTATTTTTTAAACAAGCTTGCATAGCCAGGAATTATAGGCAGTAATTTGAAATGCGATCTACACACGGTATGTAGCCATAGCTGTTGTGCGGCAATTTGAACCACTTTAGATGTCATTTAAAAAAGCTGGCCAGATTTCTCATCTACCATGTCCTGGAGAGGTATGGGCCCACCAGAGCAGCAAGCCTTATCTTCATTTATTCCTTCAAACTGTCAGCTTCTCATCTGGAATGTACCTTCTTGGAACATCCTGCTACTAATCAAAATAGGGGGCCTTTGGGTTGCCAGTGGTAAATAAATTTGGAAAAAAAAATAAGGCTCTCTAAGTGAAAGTTTTAAAAATATGAGGTCTGTGCGTGACAACAATGCTGGGAACATGGGGGTTCTAAACAGCCTTACATACGCATACCTCCACAGTGGGAGTGACCCTGCCACTGTTAAAAAATAAACCTGTAAAAAACAGGCATTTGACTGGCCAGCTGGGATCACTAATTGCAAGATCAGAAGTAAATACCCTGGAGCCTTAAAAATACGAAACCATGACAGGGAAAACGTAAAATAACGGCCGTAAAATTTTTAAGGTTTCAACGTTTGTTGTTGGTTTTGGACTTCTTGTTATTTAAGATTATTTATTTATTTTTAAAACGTTATTACGATCCTCTGACCAAATGTTCACGTTTGTAGCTATGGCATCATACAACAGTTTGGATTAATAGTTACCACGTGGTTGTAAAAAAAGTTCTATTCAGGCAAAACAATTTTGAGAAAAAAAGGCAATAAACAAAGGGAACGTAAAGAAATGAAGATTCAACCAGTTATACATTTGTTGTATATGGTTAATGTTACACATTCTAATGTCACCATGCAAGTCATATGAATAAAACTTAATACATGTACCTAAAGCCTGGCCCCCGTCACATGGAGAGGCGATGCCTGGGGGGATTGCCTGCGATTGAGAAATCGTGCGAGAGTCCAGCCATCGTAAAGCCACCAGTCACACTGGAGAGGCGATTCCTGGGATTTTTGCCCGCGATTGAAAATCGTGCGAGAGTCCAGGCCATCGTAAGATTTGGCGTCAATCGGTTGTAGGCAGTCACACTATAAAATGCATCTACGATCATCTACGATAAATGGCACGATTGGTGGTGGCAACAGTTGCACAACAGTCCTTGGTGGTGGGACACGTTGGGTGGCACAACGGTCCTCACATAGCGCGCGATTGGTCTATATACGTTGCGATTAATCGCAGGACACTCACAGGCATAGTCGTACATAGTCCTTCCACCATCGTGCTATTAATCGCACCACTCTAAACAATGACCAATCGTACGATATTCGGCGACTACATACGACCTGACGTGCCACCATCGCCTTGGCTTACGACCAAATGCGATTGTAGGCGATTGTATGCGAAGGTCAAACCTTGGTTCAAGCGCAGAGAAAGGTTTTGCAACATGACCGAAAACCGCTCTGCGACAGGAGGGACAAGTGCGACTACCTGCCACAGCCCGCGATCGTCGCCGATCAGTGGCACACCTTTTCAAGATTGCCGATGACTGCTTGCGTTTGCCAACCGCAACTAGTCGCCATCTATTGTAACCTTGTGCGTATCTCACCCAGTGGGACTGGGGCTTAAGATTTGGTGTCAATCGTGTGTCGCTGTAGCAGTCACACTATAATTAATCTACGAGATCTACGATAAATGGCACGATTGGTGGTGGGATCAACAGTGGCACAACAGTCCTTGGTGGTGACACGTTGGTGCCACAACGGTCCTCACATAGCGCGCGATTGGTCTATATACGTGCGATTAAAGCGCAGGGACCCACTCGCAGGGTAGTCGTATATAGTCTTCCACCAATCGTGCTATTTATCGCCCACTCTAAAACAAGACCAATAGCTACGATAGGTCGGCGATTACATACGGACTGCCGTGCCACCATAGCTCCACCCCCCACGACAATGCGATTGTTAGGCGATTTTGTATGCGACGGTCAAACCTTTGGTCAATCGCAGAAAGGTTTTTGAACATGACCCCGCGATCGTTGCCGATCAGTGGCACACCTTTTTTAAGATTGCCGAAGGCTGCTTGCGTTTGCCATCGCAATAGTCGCATCTAGTTGTAACCTGTCGGATCTCCCAGTGTGACTGGGGCTTTACAGATTCGAACCGGGCATTAAGCCAACTATCGTGATGTGCATAAATCAGCAAATCGAAAAAATCATCTTCAAAAATCCGATCTTTTGCATGTATGTAACACGTACAGGGATCCTAACAACCCCTGCAAATGATAGGACAGAAGCAACCTAATAGGACAGAATCGGAAGCTTTTTAGTCACAACTGTCCGAACGGACACCTACTACAACCCTTCATTGAATGGAGAATCGTTATCGTGGAACACTGCGCGTTTTCTTCCTTTTCGTCAATTCTACAGCTGCAAAAGGTAACTTCTGAGAACTCAAGACTTATCCTTCACTTAGAGCTATGCCTGCAAATTTCAAAAATTTTTAAAATCACGGATAGTGTCTTTAAGATTACAAGTCCTAAAACCGGATCCACTTCTACATACATGACGTTATGATAACTATGCTAAAAATTCAATATATATAGGGTGTACTACTTTTTTTCTAAAACTAAATATAATAAAAAAAGAGGAACGCGCGTTTTTAAAACTATTTTTAAAAAATGATGGGAAAAATAAGATTTGCAGTTTTCTTAACGACCGTTGATTACGACGTATTTAACACCTTTTATAGTAAACACAATGTTCATTGTTCGTATTATTACATTAAAAACAAGTTACAAAGAACGTAATATTACGGAAAATATAATAATGGTCAAGGTATAAATACGACTTTTTTCAAAAGATGTAGGTAGTATTTTTTAGCCACTGTTTATTTACATTGTTCTGCTTCCTCCCAAATTGTAATTTTATGTTAGGTATAGGTACAAAGATAAACGTAAAGATTTTGAATAATGGGGTTTACGTTTAATTTAAAAGGTAACGTCTGGTAAATAGGAACCTTTTAACAGTGTGGGTTGCTAATATCATGATATTATCCACATGATATGCATATTGCCTTCAAAATACATAAAAACGATGCATGGGATTGTACTTTTGTTTCTATACCGTAAGTTCCCTTATAGTGTTCAAATGAATAGCAACCTGACGACCACGCAAAAAAGGGAGGTAGCGGTTACGCGTTGTTAGATCTGTGAGCACTTTCACTGTAAACACAAGGCATGGGTCTGCTCCGTTATTTTTGAAAAGGCAGTTTACAGCTAATTGACCCATAAATGAGAAGAAATGATCATTTTTAAAAATAAGGGAATTACCGGGCCAATTTGAAGGATTGACTTTGTTTTGATATGGGTCCCACTGGTCAAATTACGTTACTATAAGGTTATGGGATATTTAGAAATCCACTAACATTATTTGGAATGAGGTTTCTTCTCTCCTGTCTGACAATTAGATGGGTAAAATGATGTTTGAAGGAAGTCATTTTACACAACAACAACATATCGTTTTCATTACAATTGATATGAACAGTGTCAAATTGTAACAGTTGCTACAGATTTTTTCACAGAGTGATTTTTCATATAAAACAAATGGAGGGAGCGCTCCTCATGAAAGGACTCATCCAAACAACCTGGTCGGGAAAAGATCTCATGAAAGGACTTATACCAAACAGAAAACCTTGGCCAGAACACTTCAGATAAAGAACACATAATCAAAGAACACAAATCAAAATGAATCCATGGTAGGGAATGATTCTAATTTAAAGGACTCACAACCAAAAAAGACCTCATGAGATTATGACTTGCATGATGGCGTAACATTTTGGCATAACCAGAACCACGAGAACTGCATATACTGAAAAAAATAAAACCTAACCCGTACTATTGCACAAAGTTTTGCTATTTTGTTGGGCGGCCACTATTACTTGTGTCCTAGATATCTTGATATTACAGCCCATTACAAGAAAAAATCTATACTTATGGCCCTTTTGCCAAACTGAACTAATTATTTGTTGAGCCGTCATGAGGAAAAAGAAATCCGGTTAAAATTTTACAACGTAATGCTCCTTGGCAGCCTGTATTTGGTCGCCATCTTGAATATATTCTATTCTATATTCATAGACAGGGCTTGTTCCATGTTAAGCGGCATCCTAACATGATTACATTTGCCAGGCATATACTACGGCAAAACCAACCTTGTTGGTGATATTTCACAAAAATTGGTATTTTGGTGGCCATTTTGTTTTTGGGCCACGATCTTGATATTTAAATTCAAAACGCCATCTTGAATTTTTTAAAATGCTTGTGTCTTTTCAACCCCCATAATACCATAAAATTTGTTTTTCCTCTCCCCTCTGATTTACTAAGAAAAACACAACATTCTTGGTACAATTTCGCTAAAATAATGGCATTTTTGCGCCATTTTGTTTTTCACGAAATCTAAAATTGGATCAATGCTGATGGACTGTCGGCAAGTTTGGATTTCTATAAGGGTGGTCACGGAAGCCAAATCCACCAAAAACTAACTATAGTAATAATTTCTAAGTAACCTGCCGCACCCAGACTAATGTAACATCAAAAATGGTTTACAACTTGTAAATGATTTAGTGGGTCCTTTTCATTATGGTCATTTGTTTTTTTTTTTCAATGTGTCGCATTATGCCCTTTAATTAAAGATATGTTTATTTTTTTTTTAAATTTGATATACATAACATTTTTTTTTTGGTTTTTTTCAGGAGAGATACTGTCTGCATTTGGCTTGTTTCTGAGGGATAATTGTAAGGTCAACTCTTATTGTAATTCAGTTTATTGCCTTGGATTCCACAAATTTTTTCATAAGCAAGGCAAACACAATGAGCAATATCATTTCTTTTAGTTATAAATTAGAAACATTTTATTTGTGGCAAAAAAATAAAATTTACAAAATTTGAGACATCTCTTGCATGCAATAATACTTGATCATATCAACAAACCTGAGGAGAGCTGCATAAGGCCCAGGAAAAACATGAACCAGTTGAATCGTCCCCCCCCCGCCCTCCCCTCCCGCTCCGATTTTGGCAACCGCAACCGATTATTTTGTTTGGATTTGTTAATTTTTTTTAAAAAGCAACCACACTACCACCAAAAGAAGGCTAAAAAGGGAAAAACAAAGTCAACAAAACAATATCAGAACACTATTGACTCTCATACCTATTTTAAAAGAGTTATCCTTCATTTTGGTTGAAGCAATTTTCTTTTTCTTTAACCTTCTTGCATACTATTTCCAAATGCAAACACAATCTTCAAATACATCAGGTGCCCATCTTAGACATGGCAGCATCTTTAAAAAAAAATAAAAATAATGAAGAACCTCCCTCACAAACTTTTTTTTCACAGTCCAGACTTCAACTGTTCTCTTTTTTTTACTGGCCTAAGAACTATAGTTGGACCAGAATTAGGTTTGTTCATAACAAACACTGCACATACGTGGCGGTAAGTTGCAGTAAGTTGCAGTGCCAATTACAGGTCTCTGTCCAGTAATATAACTGCATTGCGTACTACTTCTGCAACCGATTTAATTTATTTTAACTGCAGCTGGCAGCAGGTTACGTTGATTGCTGCAGCAAAGTGATCGATATATCGGCACTGCAACTGCACAGACAAGCGAGGTATGAACAACATTTAGGTGACCAATTGCACCTCTGATCTAATTTGACAGTACAGAACAAATGTCTGTCGTAAATAATCGTGTGAACATCACAATTAAAGTTACTAAAGTAGAAAGTTTACTTACTTGAAATCGGTCTGTGAATTTGCCATGGCGAACCTTGTTGTACGCATAATTGGTCGCTAATTTGTGCTTGACTATCATGGGAACAATTTAATGACTTAGTTCTCCAGGTAGCAAGGATGTAGATTGTTATTAAGCTCATCACACTCTCCCTGGAACAAGATGGCCGGCGCACGATGTGTTGAAAAAAAAAACCCATGTGCGCTTGGCCGGATTTGAACCGGTGCCCTTTTTAATTTATTACATGCGCATGCTCTTCGAAAGAAGGCGGAGGGAGGGAAAGTATAATATACTGCTTTGCTATCAACGATTTAATTTTAATTTTAACTGCACGCCAGGCAGGGTACGTGAGTTGCTGCAGCAATGATCGATATATCGGCACTGACTGCAGCAGTACAGCGAGGTATGACCAACATTTAGGTGACCATTGACATCTGATCGAATTTGACAGTACAGAACAGATGTCTGTCCTGAATAATCTGTGAACAAACATGAAAGCTTACTAAAGTAGAAAGTTTACTTACTTGAAATCGGTCTGTGATGTGCCAATTGGCGAACCTGGTTGTAAGCCTAATTGGTCGACTAATTTTGTGCTTGACTATCTGGGTCCACCTTTAATGACTTAGTTCTCCAGGTAGACCAATGTGTATATTTTATTAAGCTCTCCCTGGAGATGGCCAGCCGCAACATAGTGTTGAAAAAAAAAAAAACCATGTGCGCTTGGCGGATTTGAACGGTGACCTTTTTATTACATGCACATTCTCTTACAAACTAAGCTATCAAGGCAGGTTTGGTACGAAGAGGCGATAGATAACTCATCTATAGGCGTTTAGGTTCAAAGTGTTCTTCACGTTCCTAGCGGATAGCATCCAGAATGGTATAATATATAGAATTTTAATATTTGTTTGAAATTTACAACTTATTTCTCTAGTAGAAAAGGATGTATATTTTTAATTAATATTTTTGATAATTTTTGAAAGGGATATGGTGTTGAAAAAAAAAACCCATGTGCGCTTGGCCGGATTTTGAAGAAATGTTAAATACGAAGGTCGCTAATTTCAACTTTTCTCTAAGCAACCACTTTATTTGGGCATGCGCATGCATGTTCACATTGTACACTTTAATTGACATCACTCCACTCATTTTTGCTTTTGTTTTTTTGATAAAAATGTCCCTATTTCATACATTGGTATTTTTGTTCAGCAATAACATTTTTGGCCAAATGTGATGATGTTTTAATATCCCCTTCTTACAAATGCAAAGATTGGTCTTGTGAGAAAGGGCATAATGTACTTACGATAGGACCTACAACAGGTTGTGCCAGAAATAAATGCCGCTGGAGTAACATGAAATCCAAAGCAATTCCAATTTAAGTGTTCAAAATTATTTAATAATGAATATTTCTTGATCTGAAAATGCCACCTATTTTTGAAACAAGCATGCATACCTCCACAAACATGGAGTGCCAGGAAATATAAGCAGTAATTTGAAATACGATCTACAGACGGTGTGTAGCCATAGCTGTTGTGCGGCAAATTGAACCACTTCAGATGTCATTTTAAAAAGCTGGCCAGATTTCTCATCTACCATATCCTGGAGAGGTATGGGCCCACCAGAGCAGCAAGCTTTATCTTCATTTAAAGCAATAACAGCACATTGTTTTGAAGAGCACCTCTAATTTTCCCAAAATTTTGAGATTTTTGTACTGTTGCATTGAAAATTGGCTAGTAAACTATACCTGTGAATGGTAAAGCTTGAACGTGTCTATGTATCGCAAAAGAAAGAACTTTGTAATTAGGGATTAATTTTAATTATCATATTACAGATTAATTAATCGAGGGCTTGGCTGAAATAGCTGGGGAAATAGCCGCTGGGTCGGACATAGCGCTATTTTCCAGCGATTTAAGCCACTAGGTTGTTATGTTCAGGCAAGTCCCAAGATGGAAGTATTTTGTGAGGTGGCACTATTTGTCAATGGACGGACAGAAAATAGGCATTTCCAAGCTCCGCCGTTAATGAATTACAAAGGGATCAGGATTAAATTAGAAGATCCTTTTCTGTGACAAATAGTATTTGGAGCATTACTGGAAGCAGGTAAACGAGACAATTACCCCAACACAACTGTGCAAAAAACTTCAAAATTGGAAAATTGAGGGCGCTCTCAAAGGTGTATTGCTTCAGATAACAAATTTTCAGTTCAAAGGTGCTATCAAAGTTCACACTCATCGCAAGTACTAACTAAACTACCATAAACCAAACTAAACAAACTAAGTGCATGGTATCAAATATATTGTTCAAATTGATTGAAAGAAATAGAGCTCAAATTAGACAATTTGATAAAATGCGAAGCCCTCGGTTGAAACTGCTGCAGGCAAGAAAAAAACACATTCTATTATAAGATTTCAAAAGAAGTGAGACCTCATTAAAGTTGTAGGTCTGTCCCTTCACCGTGAGACGTGGTAATTATTTTAAAAGGCCACAGGTAAAACAGGTTATGATACTCATACACTTATGGAGCTAGTAAATAAATGTTGAACCAAAATACATTATTTCAATCTAAGATAGATGGATGGTTCAATTGAAGTATCAGGATGAAAACACAAGCATTTATTTTTTTTTCATTAAACATTCTTATTTGAACATAACTTACTTTTTGGACACTGCAAAATATCATTCTTATCACGCATGGAGAATAATGTCTTATATTCAATGCACACCATAACACACAATTAAGTTTTTTCTTTGGTCATCTCAAATGGGCCTATCTTGTATTAAGCGTTTAGCGGAAAACGGATTTGACATCCTGGACAACAATGGCATGTCTTTCAATCATTAACATACCATTATAACTGAATGCATCAGTTTCCAGTAAGCCAGTTCTGTATAGGAACTTTGTATCATGGTCACCTATGTTGTAATGGCAACAAATGGCCAGTCTCTGCATTGCCCGGGATTGAACCCCATATCAATGTCACACCGTCCGAATATGCAAGGAAGTCTCACATATTTGAAATCTACTATAACACTTAAGATCTTTTAAATGTGTATCTTGCAAAACACAAGTGGTCTTCATTTATGATACCATGTGTCTGATATCACAGGTAAACAAATAAATGAAAAAAAGTTTTGGTAATTTTTTGGCCTGGGCCTGTGTAAATTATAGGAGCATTTGCCTGCCTGTGTTTGAGATTGTCTCTTAAACCAGTGTTTTGACCCCCATGGAAATTGTCTCTTCTAATTTTGCAACAATTTCAAACAGTAGTGATACAATTGTTATAAAAGCCATACCCCTAGTAAAAATCAGAAAATCCATTTTGAGAATCTTGTCATATAGACATGACGAAGGATCATGATTTGTATGTTATGATTAACCCTATTGCCCATTCTTATTCAGTGGGCGGGATTTAGTAAGCAAACACGCAATATCATTGGTTGTTGCCTATCTTATATGAGATGATATTAGACAGTGCGTCGCCGCGCAAGTGTTTACGCGCGCGTGTATAAGGTTACGCAGTGCACACAGCTAGTACGGGTTAGTTCATTTTTTTACAGCGGGTGAATATTTTTGTTTTTTAAACTAATATTATTGAAATAAAACTATTTTCGGTGATTAAAACAACCAAAACTAAATAAGAATGAGAATAAAAGATAGGATTGTTGTTTTGCCTATCTAATATTGTGTCATATTGGATGGGCAGTCTTATATTTTTATCGTAGTGCGCCGGCATCCACTACTCAAAATATTGGACTGCCCATCCAATATGACACGATATTAGATAGGCAAAACAACAAATCCTATCTTTTATTCTCTAATTCCTGATAGAGATCTGTTTAAGAATAGATTTTAAAGAAAATCATATTTGCCTGCAATCACATCACTTAAAATTTGCACAGAATGTAGCTTGTGGAATAACTAAACCAAAAAGGTGTCAAAACTGTCACAATTTATATCGATTTTTGTTTTCTGGTTTTGTCATAATAAATAATTACTTTCAAACAGCTGTGTAAACCAACACAGGGCATCAAAAGTACCAAAACAGCTGACTTGGTTAAAACTGTAGAGGGCAATATAATGGAAGTTCCATATTATATAATTCTTAAGCATTGATGCTGACTGCTCCTTGATAGCTCAGTTGGCAGAGTGCAGGTCTGACAATCCGGAGGTTCTAAGTTCAAATCCTGGTCATTTACATTTCTTGGCCATCCAGAGCTTAGGTAAAGAAGAAATGACATCAGTCTTAACATTGAGTACTAAGTAACATCTTTGCAGAAAAAAAATCTCTTATGACTTGCCTTGAAACTTAAGATACTGATAGATTACTTATTAATTATTGAATTATAAGATAAATATATATTATAAATTTATATGTCATATGTCATGAATTAAATTGTAAAACATGCAGGTGCTGTAATCAAATTGAATTTGGTGTGCAGTGTGTTTTTCATTCCGGTTGTGATGTGCTTGTGATGCATGCTTGTCTTTGTATAGGAAGGACTCTGCTCATAGTTCCAGTAAAATACAGAACTAAATTTTTCCAATTAAAATTATATGAAATGAAGAACCCTGTTCCAAAAGGCACAAAGTCCACTTTGGTCAAAATCAAGTTATTTAGAAAAATTGAGAGAAACCAGTGGACATAAGATGGATGGAGCACGGAGTACTTCTGAAGGCCTAATTTATTTGTAGATTCAAATTTATTTATTTTCTGATATTCTGAGTATGGAACATTGTCTGCACTATTCATTTAAATATTAACATTTGACAATCAACAATATCTATGCACCATGCCACACCAATTTGCTTACAATCGACGGTATGTTTTTTACCAGAACTACCCACCATTACACAAAATGCGGAGTGATTTAGTGGTGTGCTCTCTACAGTAAAGAATAGGTCAGTTGAGGTCACATACAAAAGTGTAATTGAACGTGTATCTGCTGTCACAACTGCACACACACAAGATTTTGGGGCATTTTGGCAGAATGTTTTTGTAACTCACCTCATACTTCGACTATGTTCTTGATTGACCCCCTCATTTTTAAGGAAAAGAATTTTTTCAGTGAAAGCACTTTCAGATTAAAATAATAAATATTTAAAATTTGAATAATACTGGATTCTAATCCTACATGGTTACCTATGTAAAGATGTAACTGAAAATTTGGGTGAAGTCAAGTTCATTGGAATATGACCAAAGCGAAAGACCTGTGTTTACAAAAGAAAGTAGTCTTACCCTAACATAAAGTATTTATTAGCACTTTGATTTAAAGACACTGTCAGTGATTCACGCTAAAGAGTCAAGATATTTAAAATTTGCTGAAATGGATTATAAGTGAATGGTATGTCTGTAGATTTCTTGTAAGTTATTTTTGCAACTAAAAAAATGATAGAAAGAGAAGAAAACAGCAGTGTTCAAAATATGAATCGCCATTCAAATATGTGATGTAGAAAGTGTCTGTATGGACAGTAATGAATAAAACATCTGATTTTGTCCTTATTGGGTTGCTTTCAGACTTAGCACTTGTAGGGTATGTTAAGGTAGGTATAAAAATCTGATATTTGATTATTTTTTGAATTTCTGATTTAGCAAATTGCTGATAGTGCCTTTAACTAGCATTACTTGTAATTTTAGGTATTTTTTTTGGTCAACTTTTAACAACTACAAATGCATGTTCAATGTAGTTTTAATGGATGAATAATAACAAACAAGCAGGTTTCCATTTTTCTAGTCTCATTCATATAGTTGTTGAATTACAGTTTGTTGTACTAGTACCATACACAAAAGTATATTATGTAAAATTAGATTGTGCAATTTAGGGAGAATCCTACAGCAGACCTGTAAAGGATTATCGTAAGATAAGGGTAAGCGTTTTGTCTGTATAAATAAAACCAAGTACCTGTCCACAGTGCAATGTTCACAGGCATTGTAAACTGTTATCAAAACTGTTGAACTGACTTAAAGGCACTATCGGTCGTTCTGCAAGAACATGAAATAACTGTAAAAGTGAAAGATAAGTAAATAAAAATGATTTTGTACATTTCATATGAAAACTTGGTAAGAACAGTGTCATAACCAGCAGGGTGGCAGGTGGCGAGCTCCCCTACTCTGAACCCTTCCTCCCCCCACCAGTGTCCCCAAAT
>JAMKCH010037832.1:0-14493 GCA_023653785.1 Ophioderma brevispina | reverse complement strand
TTTCTTTTATGGACAAATACGCAATTGGGCATTGCCGTTCCAAGGTATAAGGTAACTAGACAATCCAACACAACTGTGCAAAATTTCCAAAGATTTTGAAAATTGGGAGCGCTCTTCCGAAAATGTGCTGTTTTTGCCTTAATTGTTATCCAATAAGTGTGCAATTGGAAGAATTATATGGCTATAGATTTCACATAATCTCTCCAACAAAATTGACAATCCTAGCTGATGGTTAATCAACCTTAAAATCTTTTATGATGCACGTTTATTTTTGAGAATTCATGCATGAATACGTGAACCCTTAACCTATATAACATTATCAGATAACAACATCGATTGATATGTTTCAATCATCACTCTGTGCAAGATTTTAACTAGTAATGAGCCCATCAGATTGAATGTAATAATATCATAACATGTTCGTGCGATTTCCGTTTCAGTTAAAATGCCTTCCGCATGTGTTAATACAATATATAGGTTCAATCACGTAAAGGTGTTCATCAAACGCAAATGAGCCAAAGATTATTGCCTGCCGGTCTTTAAAAAGAGCTCCGAGGGCCGTTGTTGGCTGATATCTTTATTTTCCCCTGTGATAGAGTTTAATCCGCAGGATTTCTATCAATAAGTTAACAAAGAGCCGAAGAGTGACTCCATCTACGATTTAGTAGTGGAATAAAGGTGGCAAAACATCTCTGCGTTAAGAGTTTGCTTACACAAGTTAATCATTTATATCCTTGATGGGTGTGCACTAAAAACCGGCATCTGAAAGTGGGGTTTATCGGTACGAAATGTCTTGCAAAAGGGTGTCGTATGTAGAAAATATGTAGGAGGGGAAATTGGGGATAAAATGTGGACAAAGCGGGTGATCTCAATCCTGGACACGTATTTACACATAGAGAAGTGTGGTCCAGGGAAAAGCGCAGGACTCATGATTATTAAGCT
Source organism: Ophioderma brevispina (assembly GCA_023653785.1). Classification (NCBI taxonomy): domain Eukaryota; kingdom Metazoa; phylum Echinodermata; class Ophiuroidea; order Amphilepidida; family Ophiodermatidae; genus Ophioderma; species Ophioderma brevispina. Next base: position 13,551 of record JAMKCH010037832.1, on the reverse strand, counting down.
GTTCGTAGTGTGTCTTTAATGCAAGATACTTAGTTTCAATTGCTTCGGTGACCCAAGGGACAATTGGGTATCTGTTAAGGGTATTATTACGATATAAGTGCTGATCGTGTGCGCCTACCCAGCAGCATGAACGGCGAAATGATCGTGACTATTTTTTGATGGCAGAAAAAAATGGTAATAACCTACAGCCATGTAAGCTAATCGACATTTTATTATAATTATTATAAACTCTAAATATAACCACACGAAAGACAAAACGCGGCCCATGACGTATTCGTTATTGTGGACTTTTAGGAGAAATTAGTAAAATATTATTAAACTAATTTTAGACGTATTGCAAAACCGTTAAGTTTCACATCACATAACGACGTATTTGTCAAAAATCTATTCAGCGCACGCCCATATCAACGTATCTGCATTTTGGAGTAATCACCGTTTTCCATAGTGATGTAAATTTGTGGCGATGTTTTTTTCACTTTACGGTAGATTTGTTATTTTGGTCGTTTCACATATGACGTATTTGCGCAAACGCGTCACATAACGACGTTATTTAACATGCTGCAAATGATATTTTGTCGTTTTCCCCATAGTGACGTATTTTACAACATCTTGTTCTAAATTAAATTTAGTTGCATTAGTTACACAATATTTTGGATTTAACTTATGTGGGATTAAATTAGGTTTTAGTGAAATCTGTTTTCATTAACAGTATGGAGCAGATTAAAATCGCAAAATCTTCAAAGTCGTTTTTCTCGAAATGCGTAATTTGCAAATACGGTATTTGTTACGCGGAGTTTCACGCGTGTGCGATCAACAGACTTTCATGTGGAGAATATGTTGTGGTGTTGCGGACGTCGTAGAGAAAAGTCGTAGTAAATCACATAAGGTCTAACCCAATTTTTTGTACTCACCGGACTAAAACCAACCCTAACCCTAATTCCTAACCCAAATCTTAACCCTAGGTCCTATAGTCCCTATAACCCCAACCCTAACCTAACCCTGTTGCAACCGGCCTAATAGCCCTCCTAATCATAAAGGGGACCTTTGCAATAGGAGCCCTATGTATGTCATTGCATATAACGTATACTGCATGTTTTCGAATTCGGCTACTTGCTAAACGAACGCGGAATTCTTCTTCATGGGGTCTATGTATTTACGTCTACTATTACATACATGCTTGTCCTAACTGCCAAAAGCCTGATTTTTTAACTGAGTTTTCATTGTATAATTGTCCATAAAATCACTAAAAATGCGTAAACACGATGCTTCACATCAACAGCACGGGTTTATTTTCCCTTCCCTTCTCCTCGATCCGACCCGAATGCCCCGGTATTCGGCAGTTCTGAGAGGAGGGAACTTCGACGCCCGGGTGTTTCGGCACAACAGTGTTGTTTTCATCACCTAAAAAAAACAAAGTTAGGCAATCCAATTTTCATGCAGTTTGGGTCTAATTACGGGAATTGACTAGTTTTTTAAACTGTATACACAGGGAGTTGTTGTGTGAACTTGTTTTTGAGAGGGTAAAATTGGGCAAAATAATCATTTTTGCAACCCTATATACCAGTATTTGTCTTGCTGTTAGTCGCATTCACTAATGACGTCATAGTTACGTTATAATGGGCTGTTTGTACTTATTTGGATACCGATGAAAGAAATATCTCTATGCTATTCTGTGGTATCATTATGGGAGATTAATAATAAAATGACACCCCTTTGTGTTACGATAACATAAAATAATGAACATTACATATTATAATTTTGGTATAATGAAGCTGCTGTTACATGGTACAACTTCACGTCCATTTTTAGCCAACTTTATCACGACAGAAATGATGTTTCTTGTAATCAATACCATCACACATACTACTTGAAGACTCTCCTCATGACCACTTATGACACCTATATCACGTGTACGAGTGTTTCCTTCCACCACGCTATAGAGCAGGAGCAAGACTTGGGTCAAACATCCCCATCGTTTCATTGTCCCACTTACATCTCGCTTTGTCACTTTGGTAGTTAGTATGGACCCTCTACATCAATGCAAGATAGTTTATGGTGTTAAATTGTGGTGTCACATTTTCAATAGGGGTCAATTAAGTTTACAACAACAATGGGTCAACTTTAAAGTCCTCCATCCCCCGGTTTTTTTGGGAAAATGTATGCCATATTGTCCGTCTAGTCATAATGATTACAAAAATGTATAGTTTTTTGGTACCATCTAGTACCATTGGTTTTTAAGAGTTATTGGGTAAATGGCTAAAAGTGCAAAAAAGGCACTTTTCCCATTTTGTACAGGGGTCAAAATTCAGAAGTTGCTCCATTTTGGTAAAATATGAAACAAATTGTTCATCTAGCTTACCTGTTTCAAAATACGGAATAGTTTGTAGCATCGCACTGCATAAGTTATCATGCTATGTGAGACCAAATAGGTCATGGGGTAACATAATCCAATTGCATTGACTTTGTTGACCTTTATCTCGGTAAGTAAACATTTAACATAATCAAAACTATACTTTTTTGGGAGTCATCATTCCGCAGGCAATAGTCAAGCTTAAAATATAATCAGATTAACTTTCAATGTTGAACCCATGATACAAATTGAGTTGACCTTTTTTTTTTGCAGTTTAGCCATTTTTACCCAAAAACTCGTAAACCAAATGGGTCATTGATAGTAAACTAATACATTTTTGTAATTCCATACTAGACGGACAATATGACATTCATTATTCAACACGATTGGAGTAATTTAAAGTGACCCCTTGGAAACTTAAATTGACCCTATGAAAAAGTGAACCACATTTGACACCACTAACTACCTGCATTGATGTAGTGGGTCCATACTACCTACTAAGGAAAGGTGTCAAACCTTAGATGTGGAGTCGGCATGAAGCGAACTCCCTAAATAAGGATCCTATGATATTCTGCTCCTGCTCTACTACCCCGGTTTTGTCAGAGGCGCACAGTCCAAACCTCTGAGGCAAACCTAGACAAAACAAGCCGTCCATAGACAGAGTGTCGAGGTCTTATTTTAAAGGGACACGAGGAGATTTTTTTTAATTTTTTTTAATTTTTAAAAGAATTTCTCCTTCAATTTGGCACGTGATCGGGTGTAGACACACACACTAGAACGATACTGTGGAACTGTATTTTTGTAACATTCATATACAATCTGCAAACAAGGTTTTACTACATCCAAATTGTATGAATTCCAAAAATCAGGGGTGTCATTTTTTAAAATGTGTTTTTGGATGTATTCTAGGGGGCAAGGTTTGTACAAGGGGGGCACATATAAAAGGGTCCCAATCTGTTTTAAAGTATATACACCATCATGTTCCGCTACCTTTCAATGATTACAGAAAGGTATAGTTTGCCTACCTGAGGTTATAGTAAAAGAGTTTCAAGGCAAACGGGGTTTCAAGTGTCACCAACTAGGGGGGGGGGGGGGGTAAAACTTCAGATTCAAACCGGGTTTGTTTTAAAAAATGGTGGCCGGAAATTGTTCGCCTTTTACCTTATAAGCCTAAAATAGACAGGTTCGAGTTGTCAATGACTTTGTGGTGATCAATTAAGAGGCTGCAATATGCTTGGGGTCCACAGGGTCGTATGGGTACCACTATTCAATATCTGTAAAGTCTCACTTTGAAAGGTGAAACACAGAATCTATATACATTTTCTTATTTAGTATGACCCAATGAACGATTTAAAAACAGTTTCATCCAACTCGACCATTCTATAAATAATGACCCTTGACTTTTCTTGAGCCTATTGTACTAGAGAGTAGGTCGTCCAATATGGGCTACGAATATGTTTTACCCCTGTAACAACTTATATTCCGACCCTTATAAACACCCAAGAACACATTTTAAAAAAATGACAAACCCATGATTGCATTTCAGAATTCTCCATGAAATTCCCTGTATGGAAAATATTGGTGTCAAAATTGTATATAAAAAAAAATCAACCAAAACATTAATGCATTTCCCCCCCCATGTACTAAACGGTTCGAAGGTTTATTGAACAAAATCTATCGTAATTCGTCCCATTAGAAAAATGCCTCTACAAAATTCTAAATAAACATCTTAATGATCTTATTACATAATGACGACGTATTTGGCTTATTCACTTCAGGGTGTGATCTAATACATTGATGGAGCATTCAAAATCATGCAACAAAAGCGGATCGAAAAACAAATGAGGCGCTTCGTTCTGGAAATGCCCTCGTCTCTTTAAAGGCATCAATCCTTGCTAAATGTGAAAAACTTCACCAAATTCTCACTCACTTTTTATTAATACTTAAAAACATCTTTTATTTCAACTCTCTATTTAGATCATTAAATTTATGACCATTATGACTGCGTATTATTAACTGCGGGGGGGGGGGGGGTTCTAGAGGACATTTTTTTTTTTTCGGCCCGCCAATATATTTTTTTTGTATTTGTCTATCTTTTTATTCTAGCTGCATTGACGCAAAACAAATAAAAAATCCTCGGGTCGTTTGCTGTCAAGGTGTGTCTTGTTGTGCCGAAATACCCGTGCCTAATTTACCTACTTTCGGCAGTACCGAAGTACCGGGGCATTAGGCAGAGGAGAAGGGAAATGAACAATAACGTGCTGTTAGATGGGTAGAGCCCTTGTTTTACGCATTGTTTTCGTGATTTTTATTGACAATTCTACGATGAAACTCACTAAAAATCAGTCGTGTGGCATTTAGAAACAATCCTGTATGTAATAGTAGACGTTAATACGATCTTGTAATACGCCACAAACAACCCACCTAGACCCCATAGCAAGGCTAAGGTAGCCGAATTCCGGAAAGAAATGTATACGTTATAGCATTGATCTGCATAGGCCTATGGCTTCCCATTAGTCAAGGTCCCCCTTTAATTGATTAGGCCAATTTAAGGGCCGGTTGGCAACACCTGTTTGGTTTAGGCCGTTGGGTTATACTATAGGGCTATAGGATCTAGGTGCAGATTTAAGGGTTAGGAATTAGGTTAGGTTTGGTTTATTGGGGTCCTGGATTACAAACATTGGGATTCGACGCTGTATTTTCCACTTGACAATAGGGTGTATGTGATTTTATTTTTTTTTTCTGATGGGGAGGGGGGGGTATGCTAAATTTATTATTCGTAACCAAGCAAAGTTCTGCATATCATCAGTAATCATATGATGTACCTAAATTGTTGTTTGTGGGATGGGTGTATGTTCTATGCAATAGGCCTATTAGCTAACTTTACATGGGTTATGCAATTTTTCCAACACATCTTTCTATTTCTCCGGCACCCTCCCTTGTAAAACGGGCCCTAAAATATTATTTTTTACAATGCTAATCCAGGGGGGGAGGGTATGACATGCCAACCTAACCGCCACAGCACATTCAAAACTGCATCAACTGCCGGGTGCTAGTCTGTTTTCACAAAGACTTAACGGTAGGAGGGCCCTCTTACGCCTATCGAACGGTTTACGACACAACTTGCATAAATACTAGGGCCTGGTCACGACTATTTAAATCTAATGACCGTTATTGGCAATTACAACACCCGTATTTTGGCAGCGGGTTAAATCCCTAACCGCGGGATTTGAAGTCAAATAATTTTTTTAAAAATTTATCATGATTATTCTAAGATCTTTTGAACAAAGGTTTAAGAGTGATTTCTTAATGAGTTCACAAATTACCGTTTGGAAATCCCCAATTCCCTAATCGAGCAAATCGTGTCTCTCCCCCCCCCCCCCAGAGCTACTTGCCTGTCTAACAGCTGAGTCACCTGAACACCTATTTCGTGTCATTCTGTGTTCCGTACAGCCAATTGACAAAGGAACTTAGTACAATCCAACACAAACAATCCAACAACCGCACGCTGTAATCAGGATCCCTCTGTGCCGACTTCTTGGATAAAACCCATTGTTTCGGCCAGTAACCCTGCCGTTTTCGGGCATGTAATGACGTAGCCCGCGTTTTCGGCAACGAATAATGCCAAACAACCGGAACGTTTCGCAGATCTCCCGGCCGTATCCTGCAAGTCATTTTGCCGAAGGACCGGGCGTTTGCGTCATAAAACCCAGTGTTTGCGAGCGCAGCATCCTTCAAAACTCAACCATCAGAGTGTCCCCATGAGAAGTGTCCTAGCTACCATATCAACATACGGACACAACCTTAACCTTGGTAGGCTAGACTAAATGATGCGTCAAGCACTCAATAAAGACCACAATAGAGCGTTGGCCGGACGGCGGTAAAGTACACTTAGTCCAGGACCTGATGTCAATACTGGCCCTATTTAGTTGGAAACGGTTTCTATTCTCTAATACTGATTTATGATAATCTATACTGTTTTATGAAAGTAACATCGTATTGATAATGCAATGATTTGAGCGCAAACGCAACCTGTAAAGAAACAGCGGCTCGCCAGTATTTCAGGCAGCAGAAAATGATTTCAAGTGGAAATTTTAATTTCACCACTGTGGATCGACAAAATAACCAAAATTGATAGGACTCCCTACTATCGCGCCAGTTATCGACGGTAGTTTTTCAACGAGATTGTCGTCTTCCCCAGAGTCGCCTATACCTACGACATTTATGGCTATTCGGTATGAGCTTGGACCCGCCTTTTTCTCAAAGTAGAGACTATACTTTTTCTCCACCAACCTTGTTATTATCGAAAATTCCTGATGACAAAAATCGGAGTAATCACAAATTCCACTTTACTTTTACTACTCCATCATTGTTTTATACCATGTTTGACTTTTTAATCATTACTAGTTCCCATTAGGTTGAGAGCGCGCGAGGTAGGAACGTTTAGGGTTGGACGCGACACTGTGTACATCGCATAGAATTTTGTTTGGATTAATTAAGATTTTGGTTTGGATGGACCAAAATAGATTTTATTCTAAGAGGGAGATGAAGATGTTATCTAGACGTTTGGATGCTTTGGTGCAAAGGTCCCAGGTTCCAACTCCAGTGGTGCTACGTTCTGGGATTTATTCTGTTACTCAATTCTGGATTTAAGACATATTGAGTTCCGTTCTCCCAAGGTTCATTTTGAATTGGGCAAACGAGCCTTGAAAGTATCTAGGGTTTTAGCGGGGACTTCAAACCTTCCGTCCCTATATGTGTCATTCACTTTGTTCACATTTTTTTTAAAAGAGTAGGGTGAAAGCCCCGGCTGCCCAAGACTTCTTGGTCATTTGCGAGTCCCCAACTCCTGCGCCCATGTGTCTGTTTGGGGTTTCCCGTTTGCATAGTGAGTGCTTATTGCAATAAACTAAACTTTTCCGGGAGGAAATCAGTTGACGCGTAACGGCGTCCTGGTCAATTCCTATATTAGATCGTAAAAACAAACTTGTGTTTTCGTAGTGGAATGTTTGCAGCCAGCGTACAAAGATTATGGGCTCTTGCTGTTTGTGTCAGTAGCAAAATATGATTTAAAATTACGATGTGAAACAAAATACGCATTAGTAGATACATGATAAACCTCAACGTATCGTACATGTACACATGTTCGGTCGTGTCAAGGTAATATTTTGAGTGTCACATTTGCAACTGTCTCTCAAAATTGGAATTTTGCACCATATGCCTAAAAATGTGGATGATATTTGAATAAATCGGTTTGACAGATGGATTTTGTGAATCGTTGTGTCAACTCAACTGACATGTTGGAAAGAGAAGTAGGTTTCAAACTGACGTTCAATGATTATTCTTAAGGAGCTTTAAGAACTTGCATCGGTATCATCCCAAGAGGAAGAGAATCGGCACTTATTTAGATCTTACATCTTAATGTCATCGCACCTCGTAATAATTTGTCAATGATTGCATGGATCTTGCATGGATAAGCATTGTCTTATTTCTTGTCTTTAGCTCTGTATGCAGTTGATTTTATTTTTACAACATGTTGTTGAGTCATTCCACCATTTTCCTGTTATTTTTCCTCTTCCTTTCTCTGTCTTGGTTTGAAATCCTTTCGATTTTTGATAATCTGTTCGCCTATCTCACAAAGCCCCTTTGATCTTCCATTTGTCATTTGCCGTGCATATCGCACTTTGGTTTATTTTAGGTTATATTTTTACCTACCGTGCTTCTTGATTTCATCGTTTATTCGCCCACTTACGGGGAAGTTGGATATTACATAATGTTGAAACGTCAGGGTCTTCTGTCCTAATTTAATCAATATTTTTTTGGACACATAAAGTGCACATTTTAAAAATGAAATGACCCTTGGAATTGAAAATTTTCGATATCACACACACCATTGTATGTTTAACAAAGACAAATTTTGTTTGTTGATTTTTTTCACCCCGATACAAATCTCCAAAGATAGTTCTATTCACTCGTTTGTGATTTTTAAAATCTGAATCTATACTTTACTTATTAGTCTTTGGCCCGTCGTGGTGAGTCTCTTTTATAAATTTCTTGATGTAAATCCAAATTCTGGTCAAATTTAGACGATCACAACTACTTGTACTGTGACATGGACATTTTTTGTGCTACATTCCTTGAACCGTCAAGTTTCAAATGTACCCACCAGGCATCTGGGATTCCTCCTCGCAGCTTCTCTACATTTGTGACATCTAAAAGATACACGAAATCTGCAATCTTGAATCTTAATTACATCCGTTGCCAAGTTTCATTCATTGTGTTCACTGAGGTAATGAAATTAAAAACAAATAGGTTTTTTTTTTAAAAATATTGATTTTTTATCAATAAGATCAAACAATACGGATGTAAAGAAAATCCGAGTCATTCAATGTCACAAAAAATTTTTGCAAGAAATAAAGTATTACTAGTAATATATCTACCAGCTTGTCATAATTTTTACATTTGGTTTTCAACGGACAAACATTAAATTTTGATTCTTCAATGAAATTAATTACCTTTCTGCATAATATGGGATTTTTAATTGTGTCAAATGTAGTCGAGTTTATTTTTACCGATTTACCAAACGTAATCAAGCAATCTCATCTGGGCGTGCGCTGTAAGTGAAATAATAAGACATTGAATAAATAGAAAATTATTTGTTGACGAAATTTTAGTTTGAAAATAATTGTAATCATTAAAATATATCTGACAGGTGGTAATTCTTCTGAGCGTTGCTTTAGAAACCTAGCATCTCTAATTTTGGGATATTAATGTACATTTAAGTCTATTGTCACTAAGTGAAATCTCTCTCTTTGTAAATATTATTGCAACATGTTCGCAATGGGAAGATTGTTTATGCGTGTCCAACTTTGACCTGACATATTCATTTACATTTTACCACATCCATTCATAAAAAAGACGAACAATGATTGATGGAATGCGTGTGTATTATATGCAATTTATATTTTTTAGAAATAACTATATTCATAAATCTACATGTAATTATTTCAAATCTTCACTTCATCATTAATACGTTTTGTTCGTTATCAATGACCTACATTTTAATACTTGAGGTTAGTAAAAATCTGTCCCCGTTGGAAGTTATGTCAATGTTAGCTGATTTAAAACTGGCAATTAAGAAAGTGTGTTGACTTTCTTAAAAACTTTCTTGTTCTCATCCTAAAATCCATCTGCACTGAAGATTGTTTAATAATATTGTTCAACTTTTATTTGTAACTAATTCCGCATAATCATTCACTGAATTGTCCGTAACTCAAATTATTAAGGTAATAAATGGCCAGATATGAAAGCCGATTGCGGTCTTGGTCTCTCGCCCTTCAGCACTATGCATCTACTATGTAAACAGCCACAACATATCCCAATACTCCGCATGCGTCTGTATGTTCGCCTGATGTTTCTCTTTATGCTAATTAACGGGTGGAATAGATATGGGCATGACGCATCAACTTTCACATTCACGGAGGATCGTTAAGCATTAAATTTGGCGATGATCAGATGTTTCTGGTAAAAGGTGGTCTTCATATAATCTTTAATTGTTGTATGTCGATGTTTTTACTTTCTCCCACAGATCCTATCTGCCAGTAGCCTTGCAAGTATGTGACAATAGTTTGTTTCAAATCACTGGAAAAGAACCAACAAACAACATATAAGATCCGGATTTAACTACAAGTATAAGAAGATTCAGGTATATTAATCATTCCACATGTAATGGAATTGATGGAGAGATTTCTGGTGGAACAGAACTGGTTATAAACAAAGGTGACACAAAGAATCCTCCACTGTTTTTTATATGGTTGAAAAACCTTGCAATTAGGGATGACCTTACGGTATCCGAAAGAGAAGGCGACCAACTCAAACATGGTTGGACAACGATTGTATGATACTCAACTTTTGAACTTCTCCGACGCTGAAATAGAAATCTATTAGTGCAATAATTTTTTTACCTAAAAATTGCAACAGAAACATTAGTTTATGTTATCATACTCTAAATTTTCCCAGAATAATGTGTCAAAAGTCTAGAAACATCGACAATGAGGAACAATGTAAAAACTGGGGATTGTTCGTACCTGGTCAAAGGTGAAACAGTCTATTGTCTTAAACCTACACCAACTTATGCATCTGGTCATGAGGATTGGAAAGAAAAGAATAGTTTTTCCGTATCTGTAGTATTATTTCAGGATTATATTAGGCTCATAATGGTTCAGGTATGGAGTATGCGTTCGTGGAAACTCATTGTTAATCCTACATTTATACAAAGCCATGTCCAACATAATGGACTTTTTTAAGATAGTTGCATACTGCTTTGATCCTCTTAGGCATGATATAATATGGTATGTTTTGGGATTTACGACTCACTTCGCGAACGAATCCCAGTCACAGGCTGATACAGGCCTCAAAGAAATGTTTACCCCTTTTAACTTCTACATTAATTTGCCAACGAAACTTCCCTCAACTTGAACTTTCTTCGCTCGATACTGTTATATGGCCTCCTTTTTCTGATTAAACTTTAAAATTTATTTTCTCAATTTTAATTTGAGAAAATATTCTCAGGGAAAAGTACTTTGTTTTAAAGAGAGAAAGGGGAATGCCCCAAGTTTGTTTTGCTAGTGCACCGGTTTAGATTGCACAATAGGGAAGTGGGGAATTCCCCAAGGATGCTAACTTCAGAACTTGTTTATGTTTTGAGATCAGAAACATTGTAAGATAAGGGAATTTCCCCACAGAGTTTATATGTGAAGTGATGTAATTGTAAAATATATTATCATCAATAACATAGGTGAATTTTATTATGATAGCACCTTCAGAAAATCCGACAATGGTTAATTTATAAAGAGTGGTATTTTGGTAGGTGTATGCTAACTCTATGGCAAATCACCCGTGATTGCTGTGCAGATTCAAGAGGGCCGCTATGGACAAACGTTAGACCTTACTCTTCGTAGTAGCTGACAACCAAGATAATCTTATTATTCTATAGGGTGGTGTAATTTGGTTGACATACGGTACATTTCTACAAGGCTGCCAACATGTGTCAAAACAGTCCTACTCGCCATGTTCATGCCACAGTGTGTGGGTAATCAACCTCCATATCATGTCATTGAATCATTGATTGTATGGTGCCCTGTGAAGTGTGATTCATTTACATACGATCAAACTTATGAATGGTTTCATGTCACCATGATTCGGTTGGTGGGCAAAAGGTCGAGGCCCCTTTACAGTGGACCTAACTGCAACTTGCCTTGTCTTACTCTGAACTGACTGGACAGATTAGCCAACCCCCCTTCAGACTGAGAAGATTCCTTGGAATATATTACCTGAGAGTTTTGTATGAACTTGTGCGCTGTCATTTGGAGTCTTCGCTGAGAGGACATATCATCGTTGAACACCAACGCCTCTTTTGAACATTAAGTATCAGTTATAAATTGTGTGAATTGTGGTAATTTTGATTTATGAAAATTTTGACACCAAAATTCTTGAACAATTACATCATTAAAAGCTGTTTTATTAATAAATTCATATCACTGTGCACAAGGCTTATTTTTATTTGTGTTTGAAAGGTATTTCTGACCTATGCGGTCCACGCTACGTCATAAACAATACAGTATTGTTTGACATAAGACACTGTCCACTGGAAGTCAACATTACAGCCCCTGGTGAATCTCATCGCCTTTTGGCCATGTTGTATATATTTAGTGTGACCGGACCCTTGAACGACTTGATCGAATAAATTAGCGGAACTCATGAAATACGTTTACAGCTGTCCCTACTTGTTTATTCTTTAATGCCGGGTCAAATACCCTGAATTGTTTGGTTATTGCAACAACTACGTAGCTGTCTTATCTAGGACGGGTTACTTTACTAATGCACTCTACCCCGATTAATTGTTCGTTCCTTGCCACTCACATACTTACTTCTTGTTGTTTTCCTGCCTATTACTTGCATGCTGTCATTGGTATTATACTCAAATGGAAGTTCTTAAAGGGACACAATTGCATAAAAATATTAGATATATAATGGACCTTATACTGACATCAATCCACGAATTGGAAAACATCTTCAAAAAACAGCTAGAGTTACAGGAGATTTCCTGCCACGAAAAGTCAAGGTTTTTTACCTCCCTGCCAGAATTTACAGTGTCTCTAGCATGAAGCATGTTTTGAACACAATCAAAAGCTCAGATAGGGATTCAGACGTATTGTACTTCAGCTGTACTAAGAATTCCAGTTGCTGACAAGGAAGGTGGATTAGCCGGTTTTAGCGCATACACAATTTAATGTCTGTGAGCTGATGACTGCATGCTTTTCCAGTCTGATAAAATGCTGAAAGTAATGTCAGCATCTTGACTGAGAAATATTAATTATTAGTTACCACCCTACCTTTTTACAAAATGCAAACACCAAAACCAAAATTGGTTTAAATTTGTAGAAGTGATTTCAGTAGGGTCCATTTCATCTTCTGAATATGTTTGTTCATGTTTTGTGGTGTCCTTAAGGGGTGCTGTGTTACATAGGATTAAAGCACCCTAACTGATTTTGAAAATACTTTATGCATATCGTTTTTACTCTTGAAAATATAATCATAGAGAGTACATTCAAGAGTTTTAAGGCTACTGAGCCCGAGTGCACCAAACCAGAGTAAACGAGCGAAAAGTAAGCTACTTCTTTCGTAAGTTGAGGTTGTATCTCAAATTGTGACGTCATACAAAATAATTTATTTATTCGAATAAATTAATTGAAATTTTTTTTTTTTTTTAAAAATGCAGGCAAATGGCGTTATTAAAGGGATAGCATCGATTTACTACTCCAAAAAATCGAAAAAATTCATCAAAATTGCATATTTTTATTTTTTTGTTTACTGGCTAGATATGCCTACAAACTTCAAGTGGTTGGCTGAATCCGTGGTATTAAAGAACAAGGCAGTTAAACTTTTTATCTGATTCTGTAATTTCTATTACGTGCGTTTCAAAATTTCGACTTGAGCTCAAAAAAGCATTTCCCGGTGCCGTCGCCATGGGGGGTGTGGGGGGGGTGGAACACCCCCCCAGCGATCCTCAAAAACAGAGAGTAAGAAAGAAAAATAAAGACAAAGATCGAAAATATAATAGTTAGAATTATATAATATAAGAGAAAATAAAAAAGCTAAAAAATAGGGAAAGAAATAAATAACACAAATATACTGTCTTC
>JAMKCH010037831.1:0-15086 GCA_023653785.1 Ophioderma brevispina | reverse complement strand
TGTTCTTGGCAAAAATATTGAGCAAAAAGATGTGTTTTTAGATGCGACTTGAACGTAGCCAAAGTAGGCGCACGGCAAATTTTATCGGGTACACAGTTCCATAGGCTCGTGGCCGCTACTGCATAAGACCTGTCACCGTAAGTTACCATCGATGATCTGGGTACTACTAGATGAGACTTCGAAGATGATCTTAAACCTCTTCCGGGCGCATACTCTTGGATTATATTAGAGATGAATTCAGGTGCTGTCCCGTGAAGTGCTTTGTAATAAGTCAGTAACATGATCTTGTATGCAATTCTTTGCCGAACAGGGAGCTAATGAAGTTTTTTAAGCGCAGGTGTTATATGATGGTGGCGCGGAATTCTAAGAACAAGACGTGCCGCTGTATTTTGCACTCTTTGAACTTTGACGATCTCTTGTTCTGGCAAACCAAACAGAAGCGAGTTGCAAGAATCTAGCTTAGATGTGACAAAAGCATGGACTAGCTTCAAGGTGACATCCTGTGGGAGATAGTGGCGTATCTGACCAATTTTTCTGATGCCAAACATGGCACCCTTGCAAAGATTGTTGACGTGGGATTTCATGTCAAGATTGGAGTCCATAGTAACACCAAGGTTTTGGGCTTGATTCGAAGGGTAAATTACAGTATCACCGATCTTTATGGAAGGTGACCACGACGTCTTGATGAACTTGGAAGTGATGTACACATAAATGTGCTAGGATCGCAAAACGCACCTCAAAAGGGCATTTCATGTTCCACAGCCTTGCTCCCCTCCCCTCCCCCACTCACTCCCCCAAAAGTTGAGATTTTAATTATGTCATCTGAACCGTTAGCCTTAGTAGTGCATGTTTACCCAATCTTACTTCCAAATTCCACCGTATCTGTAAGAAATTTGTATTTTCTGTCCTTAAACAGACAGAAATAACAGTACAGTAGCCTATGATACAAACATTTGCTCATAACATCAAACCTCAAGTTCAGTATCAACTGAAAATTTGAAAACAAGCTTTTCTATCTAAACTACCATACCAGTCCATTATCACAGATAGGAGTCTTTTAAATAGGGTCAGGATAGTTTTACATATTGGATGCAATGTTTGTACGGCTCGACGCACTGAGCCGAGGGATCGATATGTCGCACTACATGTACATGACGGGGATAACTTTCGGTCACTTTTTGGAATTTTTGTTGGATTGATGGAAAAGTGATCTATGCATTTTTGTATATGTTTACATGGAAGCATCAAAGTGCAGTGAAATATTTTATGTCAGGTGCCCAGATTTGCATACAAGTTGGAGAGGGGGCTTTCTAGGTGTGTGCACCCCTAAAAGGATTGGGCTGAGAATTGGTCTTTTTTAGTGACCACTGGTACTCTACAGCTGTATAATTCTCAAACAGTTTATTGGTACAGTACCTTAATTCACAGGAGGGATTTTATCTTGGATGGATTTTATTTTTCCCTCCCCCTCCCTCAATCATTCAAGCATGCAAGAAATAAAATACAACATGTCTGATTTGCCTGGGCATTTCGTATTTTAAGTGTTCTCTGCGTGCTTGGGTTGTTTGGGGGATATATTTTTCTTAGGTTAACCTTTAGCCTCTGTGCAGGTTCCCTATATATTATGTATGTACCTGTTGGATTTTTTAATGTAGATCCAAAGATATCTTACACTGGGATGTCAGTTTTTATATGTCTGTATGTAGGCCTATATTTGATGTTTGTTTCTTTTTGTGAATACAGGCAGTAGCTAAAGAAAATAAATGTAAACATCCCATATTTTAGTTACAAAATGTATATATTTTTGGGTATGGCCGAGTAAGTACATGGACTGATCATGCACATCCCTACCCGGCATCCCTACCCTGATTACTTTTTCAGGGGAGGGAGGTACGACATGCCAGCCTAACAGCAACAGCAAATTCAAAACGGCATCAACTTCTGGGTGCTAGTCTTTTTCAAAGACTTACTGTAGGAGGGCGCTCTTACGCATATCGAACGGTTACACACAGACTTGACTGAAGACTAGGCCTGATCACGAATATTTAAATCTTAAATGACCGTTATTGGAAATTACAGTTTTGCAGCGAGGTTAATCCACTAACCTCGACGGATTTTGACATTAATAATTTTTCCCTAAATTATCATGATATTACTAAGATCTTTTGAACGAAGGTTTAAAAGTTGATTTTGTAATGTCACCGAGACTCAGGCTGCCGTAGTAAATGCACGTAACAGTTCCCGAAATTACCGTTTGGAAATCCCCAATGCCCAAATCGAGCAGGTTGTGTCCTTTTTCGTGTACTTTTTCTTTGATTTCATACGACATCAACAGTTGAATTATTTGTGGTCCAATTGTCCTTTCAGATAGGACTCTGAGAGCAGTCATAGTCATGATGCAGCTTCCTCTGAAGAATGATTTTTCATCTGCAGAATGTGATGAAATGACTGTTGATGCCAGTAAGCTTGGTGTTTGTTCATCTGATTCATCTAGACCAAACATGGTGAGTTTAGGTGATGAGACTCTGTGAGCTCTTTCAGGACATGGCACATTTATGTAACAAGCCTGACCTGAAATGAATAAAACCAATTTCTTTGTAATCAATTAATTTTGTAATAAAACTACTCAGGAGTGGTTTTATTCCACTGGCTTAGTTTGCACAACTTACAGGCAAGATAATACATCAGAATTGTGCAAATTTCCTTGAAAACTATTCCAAATAGTCCACAACCTTTTTTTATCATTGCCCAAAGGTTTTTGGTTTACTAGTGGTATGTTAATTGAACTAATTTGGAACTACAACCTGTCTAAAAAATGGTACAATCAAAAACCATTTTTTAAATATTAAATCTCAGCATAAGTCATTTTGTGACTCACGTTATCGAAAGAAGACCAGGCTTTCCAATACTCTTTGTTTAATCTCATTTGCTTGTTTCAATCGAGATATAACTCCAGTTTATTGTAGAATACAAAAATCGAGTTTGTGCCACTTCTGGTTGAGTGAAAACGGTGAAAGAATTAAACATAAGTCATTCACATGTAAACAGATTTGAAATTCTTCATAAAGGGATTAACTTCATAAAGAAACTTTGAAAGATGCGAAAACAGTTACATAATGGTGGAAATTATCTTTAGTAACTTCTGACTTTAAGACAAAAGTGTATAACGTTTGACACACTGTTGTTTGTTAGAAGAGAATCATGACCGTACAGCAACCTGGAGGAGAGAGTTTTTATGGTCTTGAAGAATGATGAAGCATAAAGTCCTACTGACACCTTGATCTTTGCTATTGACTAATTGACAATTAGTTCATGCACAAAGATAGTGTTTATTTTTGGTTGAAGTTATATTCATTCTGGCATGATTTACAATACCAATTTTGTAAATAATTCAAAGCACCATTTTATTGATGTGCAATAAACCTTGGGCCTTCTATTCCAATTGGATATCCTGCTCTGTACAAAAACATTGTTTTTTGTACATTGTTTAGGGTATCAAATAGTCAAAAATGCAAAATTGGGTATGATTGTCACATCGAAATTAGTTTAGTGTGTGACATTTTGAATCGTTTTAAAAAGCATGTTAAAAAGCTTGAATTTGTTTCAAATTTTCTCTTAATTTCATTTCATTTCTTTTCCTCCCATTGTCGTTTCATTTCTGCTTGATAATCTACACTATAAATGACTGCCGTTTAACCATGTGTGCAGAGACAGAATTCTCTCTGTCAACCAGGTCAATTAATATTTTTCAGGTTCTATTCAGTTAAATGAATTTTGCAAACCAAACTGTCCAATTACGACATACCCTTTAATTCAAGATTTAAATAGGAACATAACATAACCTATTTATTTATCCACATCATACTCGGTATAAACATATACATACAATCTGAAGCTAATATTTTGTATAATGAAATATATGAAGTTGAAGAGTACTGGAAAGTAAGCCTATAAAGGCCGGTCAAGTCCCAGACTCTGTTTTCTATTAATTTGTAGTTACAAATGAGTGACTTTTATAATTAATTTAAGAAAAAAAACGAGGAGTATTTTTTTGAGTTTTTTTAACATTTGATGGAATGTTTATTCCACTTTTTTTTTTGTTTAACCCAATTTTTTTTTTTTTTTTTTTTTTAATCAAGTTTTAATATTAGGTATTTGAAATCTGTTGCATGTCTTGTAGAATATATGTGACTGTTTAGCATTTGTTACAAACATTTTTGTCAAAGGTTGGAGGGCAACCTGGTTTGTTGCTGTAGTTGTACATGACTGTTCCATTATTATGTTTACACAAATCCTTATTTTTTAGTTGGTTATATGTAACAAACAAAGGATTTGATCACTCTGTAATCACTGTTGCTCATCACTGCTCTCAGTTGCACGCTTTTGCATATGTGCAGTTTTTTCCATTTCAGTGTTTGCATGCACTTGCCCATGCAGTGACTACCATATGTGATACCATATGGAACAAAACTTTAAAAGACTTGAGTTAATGAATCTAAATTTTGAACTTATTAGGCCATCTATATGAATTTGAAAGTTTATTCACATACCAACATTACTCAAAAAATTAACTTGATCAATAATGAATTGTGACCCAGCGCGAGTAAATGAGGCTCTTTGAGGTGAAATTGAAATTGAGATTTTAGTTGTATCATTTTGTACATGTTTCAAGGATTAAAATGAGACCTCAATCACTTTCATAGGGTTAGTAGTTATGAAGTTATGGTAGATCAAAGGTCATGCCATACTGATATTTAGAAATATAAGGAGTTATAGGCTGTTAAAGTTCAAATACACCTATATTTTACACACAGAAAAATATACAAAATATGCTCAAAACACACATTTTCATTAGTATTTTTAGAATAAATATGCACTAAATGAGAGAGGACATATCAATGTACATTTTTCAACAGAAAAAGATAATTTGATTTTTTTAACATATGAGACTATTTTTGCCTATATAACAAATTAAAAAGTACCGCAAAGAGCCTCATTTACTCATGCTGGGTCACAATTGTCTGAAGTAAGCAGCTGGTTTAAAGCAAATAAATTATCTGTTAATGCTACCAAAACAAACTACATGGTATTGGGAACTCCACACATGACATCAAATAGTTGATAAATCATCTTCAAATGATAAATCATGTCATAATAAGTCTTCCCCAAATGATATCTGTTTTGGAGGCAATAACAATCACCCTTGAAATGAGTCTCTGAAACAAAGTTCTTTAGGGTACTAATATATGAAAACCTAACTTGGAAGCAACATACTGATGGTATTTCAAAAACAATATCACAAAATATTGGAATGTTAGATAAGCTGAAATATTATGTACCAGAACGTATTTTACATTCCTTATACTGTATTCTTATCTTGCCTTTTTAAAATTATGCTAATAGCCATTATAGAAGCCACATGGCACCATTATTTTCAAAACATAATATTCTTAACATCTTTGACCTGTATAATTTGGAATTGGGGGTATTTATGTAAAAGTACAGCACAAACCAGTTGCCAGTTGAATGGAAAGATGTTTTGAAGTCCACAACTACCACACAAGAAATAAATATAATTATTGTGTTGCGTCCCCGCAGGCCGAGTGCCCATCTCTCTTGTCATTGGCGTTTGGCCAGACTTCCCTCTATATATGTTTCTGTGGGGGGTTCGCTCACTCCTCCCGCACAGCGATTCTGTTTGCATTCCCGCCCCCAGCATATGCTGGTACCCAATTTATACTCCTGGGTGGAGAGAGGGCCAAAGCGAGTAAGTGCCTTGCCCAGTGCATCAACACATTGGGCGACAACCGGGGCGCGAACCCACAACCTTATGCTTATGAGGCGAACGCTGATCCGACTGCACACATGTGCCCTTAATATAATATATTATTATTATAATTTGCCTCATAACAAAGTAATTTTCAGACCAATCTTTACAAAAAGTTGGACCGCTCCTTTGGAACACACTGAATCAAGGCCGTATGCAGGATTTTTTACTGGGGGTGCGGGTCTTCGAAGAAGTTGACCTTTTTTTTTTGGAAAAATGGACCTAATCCCCTAAAATGGTCCATTTTTGGACATTTTGAACATCTCATCACCAAAAAGTGGACTTTTTCGTCATATTTTCTTTAAATTTTGGACCTTTTTATCCACAAAATTGGCAAAAAGTGGACCTTCCCCCTTCCCCGCGTATGGGCCTGCACTGAACCAAACACTGAAGCAAACAAATTGATTTAAACATTTTAAAAATCATTTAAAAAACAGCTTATCTCTAAATATGACTAATTTTGGGATATTCTGGAGCATATAAGTCTTGTATTTTGAATGTTTTTGATTATGATATTATTTTGATGTGTTTTCATTTTCATATTCTTTAAGTGTAACTTTATGTAAAGGGAATGGTCGCAACTGGCCTTTTTTGGCCTTTTGACCACTTCCTCCGTAATTGTGTTTTTAAATGTATCTTGTGATTGTTGATGTATGACTTTTTTATATCATGGAAATAAACTTAAAGTTGAAGTTGAAATGCTTTCAAAGTTTTGTCCCAATAAGTTCTTTAAAATTTAGAGAATGAATATTAAAGCAGTGACGTACTCAAAATTACGCAAATTTAAACTTTATTGAAATCATGAGTGAATATTTCCTTTATCAGGGCAGGGTACCATAAGAGACTTATAGCCTATTCAGTGTATGGTTACATGCACATCATATAAACATACTCGTTTAGAGTAACAAATTATATATAAAATACTTGTTTAGGGTGAATTTATAAACAGTCACACAAGTTACTTGTTTATGATAGTAAAATTAAAAACCAAAATAGTTGTTTAGGGTAGCAAAATCAACCACAATACTTGTTTAGGCTAGCAATTCAACCAAAATACTTGTTTAGGGTGTTTTTCTTGCCAAGTGAAAATATGCGCTTAGGGTACATTTTGGGAGGCCATACACGAGCATGATATCCACCTTGGAATACAAGTGGCCCCCCGGGCAATAAATATTTGTTTTGTTTTATTATTTATGAAAAAAATAGTTATCATTGAAGTGATTATGTTGACTATTAAAGCTTGTGTCGAGAAAACTAGACTAATTCCTTTGTGTACTTTAATCTGTGTTTTGTTTCTTTTGCTAATTAGGTTGCAATCTTTTACAGTACTTGAAGCAACTCTGCCAATGCATAAAAGTGACACAACATTTATTTTGGTGTATCACACTAATTTGATTTAATCTCTGAATTTACCAAGGCAAATAAGATGAAACAAACACTAATGGAAAACCTGGTTGTTCTTTAATATTATGCCCAGTAAGAATGACTTATGTTGAAATTTCATATTTAACCTTTTTTTTCTGATTGTATCATTTTTAGACAGGCGGTATTTGAATAAATGCTGTATTTTGCAGCAAGTATGCCTATGTCTCTTTAATCAAATGGAGTCCTCCCAGTGTTATTTTATGCTCATGATTGGCACCATTTATGGAACATTCAGCATTGCAGATTTGTTGTGGTGAATGCATGGTGGCCGAGCAGTCTAAGGCGCTGAACCGTCGGCAGAGTATAAGATCGATCGAGCGGCCCTGGTTCGAGCCCCGCAAGAGTCAGGTTTCTTGGTCATACTCAAATAGTTCCTATAAGGTTGGAAATTGCATAATTGCACAGCAGTGTGATTATGGAATTTCTCCTCGCTCCCACCCATTGCGTAAAATGTGCAGGTGCAGGTATATGCAATGGGTGCCCGGCGCCCCATGGTTCGCAGAGTCATGTAAAGCTGTTGGTCCTGTGTATCAGGGGAGTCATTCCTGAACACGTAAAAAAGTTGCAGACCTTATCGAAAAGAGTAGGGGACCATCCCGGGTCTGTTACCTGCACTCATCACTCTAGGTACCAGGGTCCCTTCCAACCCGCACTAGGCCAGCGTGGAAGGGTAGGCCGAAATCCAGCATGGAAACATGTTGAGGCTTTCGTCCAACAGTGGACAGACAAAAAGGCTGATGATGATGATGATGAATGCATGGTTCATAGATTATTCCTTTTGTGTCATGAACATAACCATGAATGATTAATTTTTCCTGTTCACAATATGCAAATGAAGTGGCACTGACAAATTGCACACATGCATGCAGGATACAAAAGTTACATGCACAGAGAGAAAGTTAAATGCACCTGTGCATGTGTGCACCTGGGTAATTCGAAGCCTGACTGGCAGCCATTGGCATAATCTTTACTTTGCTTGGTCACTGCCCGCAAAAGTTAAATGATTGAATATTCCTTTCTACTATAGCATTTCTCAACCCATTCCACCATCCTAGACACTCAAAAACAATTAAAAAAGACAGACATCTTCAATTTGTGACATATTTGTTCATATTATTATTCAACCGGTTCAACTCGCCAAAAGAATTTTAAAGACAAGTATGTGGCATATGAACTTGTACAGACATTTGATAAAGCATGCTACCTTATAGCAAAACAGTGATATTTTCATATGAAACACTATCAAG
Source organism: Ophioderma brevispina (assembly GCA_023653785.1). NCBI lineage: Eukaryota > Metazoa > Echinodermata > Ophiuroidea > Amphilepidida > Ophiodermatidae > Ophioderma > Ophioderma brevispina. The sequence continues at coordinate 6,587 of JAMKCH010037831.1, read as the reverse complement.
AGTCAAATTAACTGCAATAACAGAAATGTCAAACTCTAAAGAATTCAGAGTTCATACCACTTGCATAGTCTAGCAGGTGTCTTGAGAACTATTTAGACCTCAGCCTGGTTACCCAAGCTGGTGTACTTGAACAATCTGAAAATGTAACAATTAAGGTGTTTTTTTTTTGTTGCTATAATTGCAATCAAATGATTATCAATTGAAGCTTATCAGACAACTCCAGTGCAAATTATTTTCTTAACCAACTTTGTAGGATTTTGGGTTCTATTTTAGAGGCTTTAATTCTGGCAAAAACTTTGGTCATAGGTTTGGGTGCTTTGTTGATGTATTATCTCTAATGTTTTGTCTGGACCTTGATTTTTTCCTTTTTGAAGGAGTAAAAAGATTGTGATCATTCCAATGTATAATGAGAGAAACCCAGTACTTGATTTTAAACCGAAAAATGACATGAGCTGAGCTGACCCATTATTGACCACAGTTTAGGAGTAATGACTTGATTCCATAGGTAAGAATATTTTTTTAAGGCCACGAAAAAAAAACAAGTTTGCTCAGAAGACCGCACCGCATTGGTTTAAAATTGCTTTTTGGATCCGCATAATTTTTTTTTAGGTTTTACTCTTAATTTTTTTTGTAAAAAAATTCATGGAAAAATTAAAATTTGGCTGCGAAGCGGGCGAAAAAATTGAACAAAGTGGGCAAACTGCATTAAAAAAAAAAGAAAAAAAAAACGCATTTCGCATTGCATTTTTCTAAAAAATTTTTTGTAAAATAATAAAAAAAAAAACGCATTTCCCATTAGCATTTTTCACATTTCTTCTGAGACAAAAACTTGTTTTTGTTTTGGCCTAATCCTCTGTCATTTGGCATTATTGGCTGGTTATTCATAGAGTTACATTGCAGCCTGAGGCGTTAAATGGTCACTTGTCTGAGGGGCAAATTCCCAGTTTTGAGGCAGATTTTCTCGTTACAGGTGGTTTTGAGAAGCTTTGAGAGTTTCCTGAGGAAGTGAACCATTCAGGTTAAAAATGGCTGATTTTAGATGAGTTGCAAGCTTTTTATTCCATTCAAGCCTAGGCTCTAGGGTGGCCGTGCCGGGCCCCACCTGTTACACTATGATAGAATTGCCAATCAGAGGACAGTACGAAAATCTCAAGTGTTTCATCAGATACAAGGTCAATTGTGATGGGCCGACTTTGAGTTTATGTCTTATCATACAATAAGCCAATCAAAGAATTTATTGAGGGAATAGATCGCATGCTGCCAACTTAGATGTTAACATGTGTAAACTTACACAATGTGGACCAAAAAGAAGTTCATATCTTGAATATGATAATAAAGCATTCAGTGTTGAATTATATTTCATCATAATGCCAATAATGAATCCATGGGCCATGTACTACGATTGTTTAGAAAACCCTGAACCCTGGGCAAGTTACCTAATCTGATTACGCACTTGTATGCATATATCAGAAAAAAAAACATCAAAAAAGTTAAATTTGGCTCGTGGTGAGATTACCTTGCCATGTTAAGCTTGGATGCTTAGGTTTGTTATAGGCGTTTCCAGTTATTTTTAAGCATTTTCATTAACTATCCTTGTAACTGTAATTTAGGCAATGGGCATTTTATGTTCACAAATTTGTCCCTTATTTTTGTCATATGATCACTTTATTTGTTCCAAAATGCAGTAGATAATCCACAGGGGTGGCAGTTGTCCACATTCATAATGGCTTTGGTTAATGGTCAAGGATTTTTTAAACAATGGAATTTGTCAGTGTGTTCTGACGCATAGAGCCATCGTGCTTCCTTTCTTTTTTTTTATCAAAATTGAGATTGTGTCACGTACCATATAGGTTCATTTTGTTTCGGTATATATATGCTTATTTCCTAAGAATCGGGTAAAATGGAAGGAAAATTGGAGAATATAAAAAGAAAATGTAAAATGATAACAAAAAAAAAATAGTAAGTCAATAAAACACTAAAAAATTAAAAAAGACAAAATCTGAAAGTAGATAAAAAAGTATAAGAAAAACTGGAAGACCCACAACAATAAAAATTAAAAAGTAGGCTATCTGCCTATACATGGATGCGTTAAATTCTTTTACTGAAGTGACCACTGGATGAAATTGCAGGTGATAATTTATGAAATTAATTTGCACAAAGACAAAACTGCTTTTAACAGTTGACATAGTAGACTATAGTCGACAAAAATGGACAGAATTATACTGTGGAAACCTTATGAGAAAATAAGTGTCCTGATTTAAAATATTGACCAAAAAATGAAATTTTAACATAACAATGAGCCAATTATATTTTTTCTGGTGAATCAAATGTAACATAAAATGAAATTTGATGAAAAAGTTTTGAAATAACTGGGAAAACCTATATTTTCAAACAGTTTTCGATGATTAGTTAATTTTTTGCTGACCTCTTCATAGTATTATTTCTGAATGAAGCATTAAAGTTCCTGTCAGACTTCCAGTGTGTATATCTATAGAGTGCCTTTTGAGTGTGAAAATTGTCATTACACCCCTCCCTAGATGTTTGATTGGTAAATGGGGAAATTAAAAACAAATCCACCACCCAATAATTGTTTCAATACAGTCTATATTAAAGCAATAATAGCACATTTTTTTGAAGAGCGCCTCCAATTTTCCAGAAATTTTGAGATTTTTACACGGTTGCATTGGTAAATATACTGGCTAGTAAACTATAATTGTGAATGGTTAAGCTCGAAAAGGTATGTGTGTTGCAAATGAAGGAATATGTAATGAAAGTAATTAATATCAGAGATCTCTGATAATAATTCAATGGCTGTTGGAAATGGCCTTCCAATATGAAATAGCTGGGAAATAGCACCATGTATGTGTCTACGCTCATCCATTAGTTGTTTTTTTTGGTTCAGGCAAGTCAAGTTAAGTCATGTTCTTTAGGTGGCACTATTTCCTCATGGACGGACATAAACTTAGCATTTCCAGCTCTGCCGTTAAGTACAACCTGGGATCCCAATTTTATTTACCAAATCGCTTATTTTATGATAAATACGTATTTTTTAGCATTCTCGCTCACAGGTATAGTTTCCAAGACAATTACTAACATAACTGTGTAAAAATATCAAATTTTGAAAATTGGGGGTGCTCTTCAAAAAATGTGCTGTTATTGCTTTTACAAAATCATAAAATGGGGAATAAAAATCACCTCACATGAATTGAAGACAAAGTGGGGTAATGACCTCCTTGATATGCCTTTGCCTTGTCATTAAAAAGCCATCTGTAATTAAATCTGGTCTAATCAGAAATTTGAGGGATGTGTACGCTAATATTTGTGTATTTTAGGATGTCCGATGCAATCGGAAAGACCTTATGCACTGGCGGATCTACATAGGGGCGTGCTCGGCCCACGCCCCCTCGTTGAAGAGAGAAAAAAATAATAAAAACCCAAAAAAAAGACCATGAAGAAAACGGGTCAGGTGTTAAACTGCCTATCCTAAAAGTTAAGATTATTCATTATTAAGCGTGTGTGTGATTTTGTAAGAGGAAATAGCTACAAATTGTAATCTGCATTGCTAATTCATCGATATTATAGTCAGGAATTGACCATTTCTCTTCTACATTTTATATGAAATTTTGTCTTGATAAAGATACAGCTTAAATCGTCAAGTTTTTATACCATCTTGATTTTTTGCTTAAATAAAACGATTTCCTGAGCTTTATTGTACTTTGACAGCTTTTGACGTAGACAACATTTTCTGTGTGTTTTTAGCAATTAAAAATTCATTACCAATATTTTAAATATAATTATAGGTTTGTAATTTTCTTAAAAGCTTTATTTTAAAGAGCTCTATCTCATGGATGCAGTTCATATGTATATCATGTATGTAGATGGCATCATCAGTAAAGGCCCCACTCGCTACGGGCGAGCGGCCCATCGTTCTACCTCATACAGGGTGTCCCAAAATGAATGCAATCCTCGCAGTCGGTGCTATAATTTCAAAATTACTGAGAATTATTCAAATTTTATAACATTCTGATTGATGAACTTGTTTCGTACATCCTGTCTGATACGGTTCACTAGTTTTGAAAACAAAGGCTATTATGTAACCCGCTGTCAAATGACCCCATTCCAAGTTTGCCTTAGATCGTTGAAACAGGTTCACCTTGTAAAGTGGAATAAAATGTCTGCATGTTCTACAAAAATCTCGTGGTACTAATCCTGTCTGTTTTTAAAAAATAAATTACTAAAATATTTGTCGTTGTTTTATTATATCCACAGTCTTTATTGTCAGTACAGTATTTTGCTCCACTCATATTTAGAATATTAACTTAGCGACTTGGCCAAAATTTATATCCAGTGGGTCTGACAAATCTGCATGAATAATGTAAATTGCAGCGGATCGAGGGATTAAATACCCCAAATGAATGGAATGGTTGGGGCTATAATTTCAAAATTATTTTAAACTGTTGAAATGTTGCGAGATATATGGACGGCCTATCCTTTTCTCAACCTACTGTTCAAATTCATCTGATTTGCTTCACTGTTTTTTAGCACAAAGCCGATTTACGTAAGAAGCCACAAGTTAAGCCGTTCCACGTTTGACTGGTGAATACACAATCAGGCATGCTTAAGTACGCAGGTGCTGGTTTTTGTTTTTCTCGTGTCTCTTTCTTTATTCCTTATAATTAAGTTTGATTCATTTAACCCAGTATAACTTAGTAACACTAACATTTTAAATTAAAAGATTTAACGAAACATGTCTTTGACAAATAAGGGAAATGGTCTCTGTTTACAATGGCAACTGCCGTATTTGTTGAGGTAACTCAAGTTGGTTTCAGTGGCTTCTGTGTGTTGTTTGTTGGTCGATCAAATGGTCCATATCTATGCCATATATATTTCATATGGTCTCAACATCCATCATACCATTCCATTCGTGGTATTTAATCCATCCGTGCATTGGGGCAATATTCATCCAATTTCAGACACATTGAAGGTAAAACATTTAAGTTGGGCCAAGTCGCTAAATTACTATTCTAAATGAGTAGAAGAAAATAACTGCAAAGACGAAAAAAGACCGTGGATAATACAATAACGACAAATATTTTAGGATTAAAAAAAAAACCCAAAAACAAACAAGACAGGATTAGTACCAACGACATTGTATTCAACTTTTCAAGGCGAACCTGCTTCAACGATCTACCGCAAACTTGGAATGGGGTAATTGAAAGCGGGTACCTATAGACCTTTGTTTTCAAACTAGTGAACCGTATCGGAAAAAATTGGACAGGATGTACGAAACAAGTACGTCAATCAGAATATGTTATAAAATTTGAATAATTTCAGTAATTTTTACATTATAAGCACCAAACTGCGAGGATTGCATTTATTTTGGGACACCTGCTAATTAACCATTATAAAAAACCCTATCAGCTTTTTTTGCCAAAAACCCCCTTTCCTGGGCCTTGGATTACAGGAAAAAAAGAAAAAAAGGTTATGATTATTAATGATTAAAACAGAAATTAAAGGCGCCCAATCGGTACCAGCTCTGAGCAGTCCAGGGCCTGTTTCACAAAAGTTAAGATTAATCTTAAGGATTTTTAAGAAGAATCATTCTTCTAAGTTTTTAACACTTCTTAAGAGGAATTGTAAGTAAAAATTAATAAAATAGAACCTAGTTATAAAACGGACTTCAATAAATCTCACACATGAAAATCTTTGAATTTATTCTTAAATTGCTTATGAAACTTCAGAACCATAACTCCTGTTAGGTTTCGCTAAATGAATCTTAAAAGATAATCTTATATGAAACAGGGCCAGGATGTTGTTTCTACAAAAACGGGGCATGTGATTAAAGGTGAACGATGAGATTTTGTGGCACCAAATATTGTGTCACCAATTAGTAATTCTATAGACAGACACTCAGTTAGATTCTACTTGTATTTGGCTACAGAAATGCCTAAAAGAGAAAAAAGGTGATTCTGATTTGCGTATATTCAATATACCAACATAGGCCGAATTCGGATTTGCTCATATACCAAATTAGAAATTTCCAAAATTTTTGTCGAAGAAGAAAAATTTTCAGCTTAATCCTTAGATGGGGATATTTTTGATGGAAAGATTTACATCAGGGCAAAAAATAGTACTTTCGATTTTTAGGGCCACATGATAAGTGAAATCTCTCGTTGCACCTTTAAGCGTAATTGTACACGTTGTAACTCTAAATGTAAACGAGTGAAAATTTAACTCCCCAAAGAAGGAAAGTCACTCCAAAAAAGAGTGGAATTCCACTAGTGTGAGGAGGTAACGACGGACAACACCGTTGAGGAGTTAAAGAAGAACAACACGAAAACGGGTGGATCAAGGCAATGAAGAGGTTGATGTATTGGCGAAAAGAAGCTCTCTTAATATGAATATAAACAAACATTGATATTCCTTACAGATTTTAAGGCTGTAGTTAATGCATATCAGAAATGTTGGCAACTTGCTGTTGGATCATTTCCTCATAATAAAATGCATGATTTTCAACCAAACTGTTGGAGATGTGGTTTAGTTCAGGTTTGATTGGGCGAAGACGAGATGTATTAGCACGATGGTAA
>JAMKCH010037830.1:0-13789 GCA_023653785.1 Ophioderma brevispina | reverse complement strand
ACCATCCCAAAAATAAGCAAGATCCATGTTTAAAAAGAACTTTATGAGAAACTGAATCAAAAGCTTTCTCAAAATCAATTAAAAGTAAAAGACCCGGAATATTATTAATTCTGTGTAACTCATAATGTCGCAAACCTGTCTTATGTTCTCACCAATATACCTTCCTGCCATCAATCCAGACTGATCAAAACTGATTAAATCTGGAAGTACTTTTTTCAGCCTGTTGGCAATACAAGATGACGCAAGTTTATATGATACATTAAGGAGGGATATTGGTCTCCAATCGTAAGAAAAGACGAGGCTTTTGACCTTTAGGGAGCAGTGTACTTACACCACGTCTTTGTGTAATGGGAAGACAGCCTGTACGAAAGATTCATTAATTGACCTTAATAAAAACCATGAAAGATCGTTGAAAAATAATTTGTAAAATTCAACTGTGTAGCCATCTAAACCAGGACTTTTATTACTGCTCATACCCTTTAGAGCACCCAAAAGCTCCTCGTGTTGAATTGGCCCCTCCAAACTTTTTTTTTCTGGTTGTCATTTAACCAGGTAAAATTATCGAAGTCACAAAATCCTCCAAACTTAATATCTTGTGTTTTTTGTTACTATATAACCGCTTATAAAAATCCTGGATTTCATCTAAAATATCCTTGTTTGTAGATTTTAAATACTATCAGAACCCAAAATTTTTGAAATAGCTTTGTTTGCAGAATTTCTTTTTTCCAGACTTAAGAAATAGGAGGAAGGCTTTTCACAGTTTCCAGCCATTTAGCCCTTGACCGCAACCAGGCCCCATTCCATCCTGGAATTACCAACGATCATCAAGATAAGAACTTCTTATCATTAAGTGTCTCCAAGGAATTTGGGTCCAAGGGGTATGATGATGACGCTCAAGATACTCAATATCGGCCAAAAGCTCAGATTCTCGGCGAGAGGCCTCCTTCTTTTTAAATGATGAATAGGGAAATTGTTTTACCACGAGTTTCTAATAAATAGGTTTATCAAAACACAAAACGTCGTTGATAAACCAAATTTAAGTCGTTGGGGTGTGGTGAAGATCTCAAAAAATATATCAACATTATCTGGAGTGGCAGCATACAGGTAAAATGACGCTTTGATATGCACTTTTAACGATATAAAATAAATCCTTACTTTTCAGAAGAGAATTGTTGAATTTCCAATAACTTTTACCCTTAGGTAAATCATTAAAGCTAAAGTTAGTGACAACTATAGAATGATCAGTCCTATAGCCTGGCAAAATCTCTGTATTTGAAATAAAATTCAACATCTCTTGAAATTAAAAGAAATCTAATCTACTCATTTTCAGTGGATTGGGTGTCTTTCCAAGTATATTGCTTCACATTTTCATTATAACATCTCCATACATCAATAACATTCATATCTTGGATTAAGTCCAAAACACTTTCCTTGATTTAGGATTATTAATATGAGTGTAGTTGTAGGTATCTAACTTAGGATCAAGAGTACCAAGTTCCAGTCCCCACAAAATATAGTTGGTATTTAAACTCGGTCAATAACTTTTTTTTGTGCTTAAATCTTGACGACCTTCAATTATATTATCGATTTGATACTAAGTAGCAACTTTTTGTCAGTATGTTCCAGCGAATACGTATTCGTCGCAATTTATGTGGGTTACTTTGAGATGTTTGGACACGCCAGGTATCGAATACGAATTCGATTGTTGTGAAAACCCGCTTTATAACAATGTAACAGATAATACTAACTCAAGTTGACACAAAAATCGATTCGAACAGCATGTCGTGACCGCGCCGATATATATATATAGAGATATCCCAACGCTGGTTGAATTCCCCTAGCCCCTCCCAGAAAGCCCATCTGTGAGGGAAGAAATTTACAATGTAAATCTAAACACATGAACCTTAAATTGAAATTCCAAAGCAGGTTTAAATTCCCCTAGCCCCTCCCAAAAGCCCATCTGTGAAGGAAGGAATTTCAATTTAATTATAGTATAAAACAGTGGCCTAAGGAAACATGGCGAAACATATAGGCTTGGAAACTATGGAGTTTTAAAATGGTGACTTGTAGAATGCACAGTTGCCTCCCAATCTAACCTACTTAACAAATGGATATAACAGACTGATTTAGTAAATATGAGTCAATTAAGACATAAATAATACAATACACACTGTTTTCAATCCGGAGGCAGGAAAAAACCTCTGTGATGAATTACCATCAAGCAACTGCAGAGATTTAGCAATTTTTATCAGCGGTTTTATCTGCAATGCTGTGAAAATCATGAATTTAATTTAAATTAAAGTAGAAGAAATAAATTACGCCAACCAATATTCCACTTTTATTCTGCAAGTGGAATATTGCAAATCCCCCCCCCCCGGTTGAAATATTGTCCAATTATTTTAAAACCATAGATTTGTTTAAGAGGTAACTACACAAGGCACGGTGGGTAAGAAAAGGCTTCCTGATCATGTTAAAGTATAACAAGGGCATCCCTGATAACAATGGCGGAGCATCATATCCCATGAGGAGAAAGATGAAGGCCATCATAACTAAACAAGGAATTGTCCTTTAGGGTCAAAGACACGACATTTTTTTTTATACTTTCCGCATTCCCCAACATGCGGCAAACCTGGTGCGATTTCTTGTTGATATTAATGGTGCAACGCTTACCATCACTCACCCTCTCCTCACCATGATAGTATGGCCTGGGAAGTAGGTTCGGACCAAATTATCCTGGAGTGTGGAACAATGGTCTAATGTCTTTAAGTTGCCTCCACCCTATCCCGATTCCAGAGGTTTTAGCTTTTGAGATAGATCACAGGTCCTACATGCAAAATGACAGTTGTAGGATATGGATATCTGTAAAGCAAGCGGTTAATTATATTGCGAAAACCGCAATCCGTAGGCCAGGATTCCCTCCACACACAATACACCACCGTGCAGTTTTGTAATTTCCTTCCCCTGCTTTCGCGACCATACTGTCCCCAATAACCCATGTGCGAGTAGGACCTGTAACGACAAAAGAAAAAATGAATCGAGAAATGTATGTAACAGCAGAGAGAACAAGTTCCTTAGAAAAGATTAATATGGCGGCTCGCATCAATGACCTACTGGCTATAGCAAACATTGTTACTTCGAATAATTGAACACAAAAAAGAAAAAATTAAAACAATTTTGGGCAAAGCGTGGAACACCTTCAGTGAATCCTGTAAGAATAGTTTAAAGATTAGACACATTACCCGAACTTTCAATAGATACCTGTAAGGCCCCAAGTAGTGGTAAGCATAATCCACGCCACCCCCACATTGTTAATACAAAACACAAAAACTTTTTTAAAAAGAAGAAGTTAAAAGATCCGGCCTAATATAAAGCCTCACATGCTGATATTTTCCACTTCCCCATTCTTTAACTGGTCATCTGATACTCCGCATAGGGCTGCTGATGTGGTCGCACCAATTCTGAAACTATGCGGCCGAAACCATTGGAAGAAATACCCACCACCTGACTCCCTCTCAAAACATGGCAACTGGAAACATGTGAAGAGGTTCCCGCCCCAAAAATGCAAAAATAATGGCCCCGAACATTTTGACCTAATTCCCAAATCTCAACCAGGCGGCACAGGGCATACAGCCGGATTTTGAAAAGCACACCAATCCTAAGGGTACAGATTTTCCAAGCTGGTCAGTTTTTTGGAATACCTAACGGTAACTTCATACCCATCTTGTACGATGGCAGCCTCCATAGAAACATCTCCTACCGCAAGAAACCGAGATTGTCCTATTTTTGCTGTTACATGCAATTCACCAACCCTCATAAACCCCCAAAACGCAAGCAAAAAGCAGTTTTGAACAAAATGGCTTCATATGCTGAACGACAAATTGATATGGCAACAAAGGCACTAGCCGTACCAAAAGAGGGTATGTATTGGCATTATTTCGCAGTTGAAAAAAGACGACGACAACCATCTTTCAACTTCTTTACAATAAAACTACAGTTGGGTCAAACCATCATTAATTTTGTGCACAAAAGATAGAGCCTAAAAGAAATGTGAGGGCCTTAGATGAAGATGCCCAACCTCCAGAGACAGAATGAACATATATGCAATAACATCCATGAGATTGACTGGCCAATCACCTCCCAACCACATTCGCCTAAAATTATCAAAACTGACTACAAAACTGACTACACCTCGCTTATACGTATCCCACGTGCTTTGAGCTAATGACGCTTCACCAGCCGCTGACTTGCAACTCTAAGCTTTCCTAGGTAATCTGGCACTGGAGTGCATGTTGGAAGAGCGGCGGAGCTTCTTTCCAAAATCGACCCATCTGGTACGAGAGAGGGCGTCTGCCTATTTATTATTTTTGCCATAAATATGTCTTGCGCAGAAGGAAACATTAACTTGAGAACATTGCGCGAACAAAAAATCTGACCATTTCATGATCTCTGGGCCACTTTATGTTTGACTATTCACAATCGCAACTACACCTTCATTATCACAACGTAAAATTATACGTTTCCTGCCCAAAAACTCCCCCCATATACGACTGCAACGAGGATCGGAAACACTTCTTCCATGCACTCGCCTGTTTCTGAAAACCTTCTGCCTCTACCCTGAACCAACGAACCTTAAAAAACCCACCAAAACCAACTTCCCCACTTGCATCAGTAAAGAACTGTAGAAATCTTCATCCCCGTACCATAGCTGATCGGGGATATTGATACACCATTGAATCACGCAACCACACAAGCCACCTATTAAGATCACACTTTGCACCTGAATTGTTAGCCTAACCTGGTGCCATGCACTTTTAACACCCTAGTTTAAATCTATTAATCTCGTAGCAAGGCGCACCTGGGGGCACGGCTTTGCAAACAAAGGAAAGTGAAAATCATTGATTGTAATTACCTAATGTTGCTCTAGTGACTTCAGTGCATCATTGATCTTATCCATACAGAAAAATTTTATTTATCACACGGGATAGATACCAGTCATAGGCACTGTTGATTTCCAGGCTAGAAAACATTTTTTGTCGTGGGGCCTACGGTTTTCTCGGCTGCTAATGGTACCCCTAGCCTCTGGCACATCCTGAAAATCCTAAGAATAAGGCTGCACGACATCTGCTATTTATATAAGATAGTCATCAGCATCGTGGCATATCCTATCTGAACCTGTCCTCCCTCTTAGCCACCCATTCCAAAAAGTAGAAAAAATTCAAAAAGAGCTGGTGATGAGAAGCCCCATAGGAAGAGCTTGTCTACATAGAGAACTTGTTGTCTAGTTTTATGCCTAATAAGTGAAAATCGTCAGGGTGAATTGGAAGAAGCCTGAATCGGTTCTACATCAGTTTTGCCATAAGGCACCCTTACCAACACCCGCTACAAGATTAACTGCCTCATCAAAATTTGTATAATGCACATACACAAACCCCTGTCAATGCCCATCATTTTGGACCCCCCCCCCCCCCTCTGGAAAAGAGAGGTGCTGGATTAGCCTAAACTTCCCTGCTTCCGGTTTATGTACCAACCCAATGGGGGAATACAATGAAGATTAGGTAGGACTGATTGAAAGGGCCTACCAAATCCCTCTTCAAACCAATCTCTTTTTAAGTTTATCTAAGGCTGCGCTAGGGTTTTCAGCAATCGATTTTAAATTCGGTGCATCCCGTGAGTACTACTACCTTAAATAGCCCTAGCCTAAACCTTCAAAAAACCTGCAATTGACTTTTGCTGAAGACGTCTTCGGATACAAATGAAGAAGAGGCAAGATCCATTCACCTTGATTGGTGAAGGAATCTTGCAGCCCAAACAATGCCCATTCATACATGACACACGCTATCATTAGAATTTCCACTTCTTGGCACGAGTGCATGCCCATGTCCACCTTCATTGCAACGCTGCATGTGTGTTTGAAGTGGCATTGTGAGCGGTACAGCCGCCCTGTTGAAGTCAAAGCATAACCTTCACCGCCCTCCCTTTCCCATGAGTTTTGGCTTGCATGGGGCCCCTTTGCCGAGGAAGGAATGCAATTGAAGAGGAATTGGCCCCTGAACCCTTGGGGTTGACACGAAACCCCCCGACTGAGCCCCCCCCCCCCCCTGACTGAGCACCCCCCGACAGAAAAGCCTATTGGGAAAGCCCTTGTGGAATGATTTGCTACATATAAGCATAACTCCCCATCAATGACAGCCCAGGATCTATGAGGTTGTGATTGTTGTCTCATCCTGTACTGAGTATCATAACTTCTCCATCCCCAACCCCCAAAAACGAGATTCACGCATGCGTACACATGTGAGCGTACTTTAATAGCTCTGAAACTCTGTCTGCTTGCCCCCAGATATATTGATGCAAAGCACAAAAATGCACTAGTCCAACTGTGAATTGAAGTTATCAAACGTTTTTGCCTAGTATCTTGCTATACAACCTCACCCAATTGATTAACTGAAAGGGCCATCCCTTTTTTCTCAATTGACATGAAATTCACTTCTTTCCAACAACCGGCCAACTCCACAAACTCGCCACTTATTATTTTGGTCTTAATAGATTGGGGCAATTCACAACCCAAAGGACTACAACTAGAAATCAACGCCGCAGGGGCGCTATTGTTAAAAAACACTTGAATTACCTACAGATGTAATGGGGCGTGAAATTGACGTGTACTAGCAACAATTATTTGAATGACTGCTTGATTGGATTTAATTGAAGTGGGTGAATTAGCAGAGGACGTACTAGCAACAACATTATTGATTACTGACTTGATTGATTATGAGAAGTGGATGTTATAGCTGTACTAAAGCATGGAGTCGTTGTAACCCACTGAAAACGCATTTACAGAGGTAGTCTAACATTATTAAAACCAAGCTCAATGCTTTCCCGCCCCTGCAACAAAGCTTCGGCGTTGTTAACAGCAACCACCAGCCTGCATTGGTTTCGCTGGCCTGACTCACTTCCGGGTTACCATTCCTTGCCTGCTGATTACTACCACGGACAACGGACGGGAGAGACACTTTTCCGGTTGCGGTACTGACTGCCCTGCGACCCGAGCTCTAGCACGGCCCCGCTGCTGAGATTGGTTTGCACGCCGATCATCTTGAAAAGAACCAGAACGGACGATCCAGCGACGGCCTGATTGGATGACGCACTGGATGAAGCTTGCGTATTATCCATAGGTTGACGCATAGCTCTAGTTTGCGAACGGGCTGACCACCCCACGACTAAATCCACTTGTGTTAAATTTGGCCGCCGAAGCCGATCTTTTTGTTCCCCTACGTCTTGGCATGATTAATGTTGTTGAAACGCCATAACAGAAATAACTTAACGTAGTAGAATAACAATTGTAAAGTCCCGGTGAATTGATAAGCTATATTTGAAAATCAAGAACCAGGTACAGTTATGTTTCTGAGATAGACAAGTGTTAATTCCTCTGCCACACGACCACACACTAGGAGGATCAAATTGCTTATGAAAACAATCGATTTTGACTCTGAACGAACGCAAAACGTCCGCTGATTGTCCGATGGAACAAAGGAATAAAGCCAACTGACTGGCGAGGGACTGCACAACAATCATGCACTATAAACAAGTGCATGGCCAAGGACTGAACCAGGTTCTTTCTCATGGGGCAAATTGTTTTCTTCAGATGGGACGTTCAGAAAACGTAATATATATATAATTATATAGTAATATTTACATATATATATAATATATATATATATATATATATATATATATATTATTATATATATATATATATATAATCAGTGTATTTTCAGGTGACTATCTTTGGAATTAAGAGAGAAAGAGAGAGAGAGAGAGAGAGAGATTGGCGACTGGCTAATTCCGATACATGTAGATCGTCCCATCAGTGTAAGAATATATATAAAAAGATGATTGCGTCATTGATGATTGCGACTTCATAATCACATCATTGTCAAGTCACAATGTCTTCTTTTATATATTCTCTACACTGATGTGATGATAAACCTTAGAACCTTCTTTCTTTTTCGAAATAAACGAAACCATTTTCATCTTTCGATAAACGAACTATTCCAAACGCTATCATTTTCGGATAAAAGAACTTATTTTTTTTCAGAGAAACGACATAGGATTAAGAACACTTCATTCGGATAAACGCACCATTTTTCCTTTTCGGATAAACAAACACTATTTCATTTTCGGATAAACGAACCTTCGATTAACGAACACTTTATTTCGGATAAACGAACCTTATTCTTTTTCGGATAACGAACCTCGGATTATCGAAAACACTCTTTCATTATAGATCAACAACCTTATTCCTTCTCGGATAACGACCTTCGGATTAACGCACCTTGGGATTAATGAATCCTCGGAAAAATTATGAACCTCGGATAAAACGAAACTTCGGAATAACGAGTTTTCGGAAAAACGAACCTTCGAAATAAGCGATCCTGGATAAACGAACCTTCGGATAAATTGCGTAGACCCAGTGCAAACTGCAAAGCAACAAACCAAACCAAAGTTATCGTTTTGCTTTAAATTTTGCTAAAAATATTACTAGGAAAGATTAATGTTATAAGTGAGAATAACTGGTTCTCTATGACATGATAGTAAATAAAGTTGTCATAGGATTTTGTGTTGAAAGGGATTCAAACATGTGACAGAGTGGTTCCTCACAAATCAACAACTCTGCATCGATGCGTCCGCGTATTTTTTATCGCTCGGGGCGGCCCAAGCCGCACTCGCGCGGATAAAAAATACGCGGACGCATGAGTGCATCGTTGTTGTTTGTGATGAAGCACTCTGTAACATGTTTGAATTAGAGATAAAGGTTTATGAATTTTGGGAACCGGTAATCTCTGTCGGACGAATTGAACCCAAGGCGATCCCATTATTTTAAGTGGAGAAACGAGGCCGAGAGGGCCGAGTTCGTCCACGCAAAAAATAATGGTTGTCGCGGGTTCATTCGTCGTAAAGGGAGGAGTACCGGTTTTCAAAATCATACCTTTATTCTCATTCTTAAACAGCTTTATCATTTAAGTTCATCTTTAACTCAATTTCGCGATGTTTTACGGCTTTTAATACAACAGGAAAGGACTCTCACCACCCAGTGACAAACATCGAAAACAACCCGGAACGCAACGATCACACGCACCGAGAGCAACGTTGACAGGCGTGCGAGACGTAGGCAAAACGCAGTATGACGAGAGCGCTTCAACCTAAAAATAACAGCATACGCAGCGCGTACAACCTGGGTTCAATTAACCGAATTGAACCCAGGAATCAGCCAATGAAATTGCTTACAGTTTCACAGCTGTTTAGAATCCCTAATGACAGGTGGCGTCGCCGATTAATCTTTTTGATTTATGATGCTGTTGTCTACTGGCGGGAAAATCGCCGAATGATGAAAATGTAAATTTTGCACGTTGGAACGAGTCTATAGCCGATTTTGAAAGAAATGTGGTCTTGTGTAGTTGGGAATAGGTGGGTCGGGAACTGTCTTCTGTGTGACTGTCCCTTATATCAAATCTAACATGCGTTATAAAAGGTATAGTTTGAGAACAAAGTTAGGATACACTAGCCGAGGCACACATGAACGTATACAATTAATACACAGTGGAATAGGGGGTTAATATCCCTCTTAGTATATTAGTACCAGACAATGACATGTTAGATTGGATATATGGTGTAGTATTAAATGCTATATTTATCATGCTGTTTTTTACCCTTTATTCGTAGGTACACAGGAAGTCTCTGAAAATCGAAGCTATAAATTAGCAGTTACTATTCCAGAATGAACAATTGTTAACTTTGCCGAATTCGGAAACCTGTATACAACTACGTTTGTCTCAACTAGTGCTACAAAATTGATGATGAAACTCTAAAAGATGATTATTTGTTTTCTTTGATGTATTCCGGTGCAGTTTTGGCATTACGTTTGAGAAATTAAATTCCGGTTTTTCTGAATGTTAAAATTTCTTCTTGCGAATCCAGCCGAGGCCTGAACGGTGTATTTATTATGCTTTATCCCTCTAGAGGTCTATTCATCTCATGTAATTGTGGTATTAGTTTTTTACAGTGTCTGAATTCTTTGTGGCAAACATACAGTCAAAAGCCACTTTTTTAGATTCTTATTTGTATCATTTTCGGCCACATTTTAGAATTTCAGAAAAGTAAGTAATCTTCCTAAAACATGACTAAACTTGAACTTACGTGCCTTTTCAGTATCCATCTCCTTGATTTGCACTTTTTTTACTTACTCTCAGTCTAAATTTTGGTATTTAAATTTATAGTACATCATGGAAGGATATCCCTAACTCCCCAGAGAAATCTGACGATCACCGAAAAAGGTGAGATAGCTGTTTTTTTTTTTTCCTTTTTAGATCTAGGAGCAACTTTCCCCCTTACCCAAGGCATTGTCAGCTCGTGTTTTTTGAGAAGGGGACGCCAGGTATATATCAGTTGAAATTAGAATGTTCAATACAATATTGTGTTTTAATTAGAGTCATTAATTTAGTGTGAGGTGCACAGTGATGAGCAGGAGCAGCAAATCGGCCAAAATTGACCTCAATGTAACATAATTGGTCATTTTCATACTTTTCTCATTAGCTATCAAATAGCATTGAAGCTACATAAACATTCAATCATTCAAAATTGCTCCTTTCAATTTGCTATCATTATAAAATTCTTATTAGAAATGAGTTCACAAACGTATGTTCACGGGGTTATTTATGGTACTATATTCGTGTTCGTAACATTCGAAAATTGTGTTTTTCATGGCATTTTGCATAAACATGGTTAGGTAATTCCCTAGGGCAAGGTCACTTGCCAAGTATTTCCAATTGTATGGACCAACAATATCGGGTCCATATGCTTCAAGACAACATTATACATGGACAGGGTTTATGCAGGCTACCAGAGGAACAGTCTATTTATAATATTACCACCCAATGTTTACGTTTACCTGAATAAAACCCGGAATCAAGTGCGTTTATGGGCACAACTGAAACGCAATGCCACTTAACAATTAAAAGTTTGTTTTCAATTAACCATAAGCTATACTAGCCGTGTTATAGGAATTATGGAAATTAAAGTTGGCCCACCCAGTAAGTTATTTCGTTACTTTTTTTTGTGTCAATTAATTAAATATTGCCCAACCAGTAAATTATTCTTATTTACCACACTGGAATAAATACATGTGATATTGGCAAGTGGTGCGTTTGAAAACACATAACGCTAAATTAAAATGCTTAACGATAACGATTTTTGACTTCCAACAATCAACTCTTTGATTACACATTTCGCGTTTAGAACTACAACTTGTGTGCTTTAATTAACTTAACTACATTTGAATACGGTTGTAGCTGGTGGTTTTTTCAGTCTATATTTAGATGTTTACAAAGTGCTACTATCTTACACTTTGAGGTTTTGAAAAGTTAACATAACCTAAACACTTAATTTACTGATTACACAGTCTGCATTCGAATAGACATCCGTTGGCATTATGTTTAACTATCCAATCACAATTGACTTCCTTGAAAACTCTGTTATACAGATACATTACAATGACCATATTCTCATAATAGAGCTGCGTATATAACTTGTTAAATGACGAATACTGTGCCATTTTCTATAGTCTATATCCAAGGTTCAGGCATAAGTGTCCTGGTCACAGCTGTTGATTCTTCTATGAGTTTGCTCCCGCAGGGGAAAGCCATATTACCAAAATAACAATTGTGAGTTAAATTAGCCCAGCTGTTGGGATAGTAGAAACTTAAAAAATTGTACACCAATTGGTCCACAGCACTATGAATGCAAGACAGTTTTGGTATCTCATAGACTTCATACACATGACACTCTGATGCTACAACAGCACCACGCCGCCACAATAAATGCGAAACCTTTTTGGACGTGTTGGTTCGTAACATAACAAGTGTTTAAAAACCTGTGTCGGGGGGGTCGCCAGGCAAGTTTTTACAAAAATAGAACAATATTAAAACGCATTTAAAGAGTAGGTTGTCTAGTTTTAAGTTGGCCCTTTTATTACAGAACCATGTCATAAAAAGAAAGCTCATAACGGATTTAAAAGTAGATGGTGATACATGAGCATAATATTGCATTAGAACCATCAACCTTGTTTTACACTGGATCTCCCGTTGACCTTTGTCAATAGAAAAGGCGCCCAATTGACACAAATAATGTAAAAACTAACTGCATCCCCAAGTTAAAAGCTTTATTTGATGTACGTAAACGCCTCCTGTCATTTCACATAAAGAAAGAGAAAAACGCCAATTGGGCGCAAAATGTGTTAAAACGAATCCCCCGTCCCCCAGTTAATAAGCTTTAATTAACGTATGTCCACCTTCCTGTCATTTCAAATAATTGGGCGCAAAATATGTAAAAACTAAAAACTGCATCCTAACTTAGGAGCTTTAATTGATTGTACGTAAACTTCTCCTGTCATTTCAAAAAGAAATAAAGAAAACACGCCCAATTGGGCCAAATAGGAAAAAACATGGCATCCCTAATGTGCTAAACCTGTGGCGCAAAATATGTAAACTGCATCCCTAAGTTCGAGCTTAATTTGATGTACGTACAACTCTCCTATCAGTATTTAAATAAAGAACTAGAAAAAACGCCAATTGGGCGCAAAATGTGTGAAAACTGACTCCCCAAGTTATAAGCTTTAATTTAAGTCGGTTCCACCTTCCTGTCATTTCAAATGATGGGCGCAAATATGTAAACAACTAACTGCATCCTAACTTAGGAAGCTTTTTAATTTGATTAACGTACAACTCTCCTGTCCTTTCAATAAAGAAAATAGAAAAAAAACGCCAATTGGGCGCAAAATGGTAAAAACTCATCCCTAAGTTACGAGCTTTAATTTGATGTACGTAAAACTCTATGTAAAGCTGTGGCCGAGTGTATCAGGTGAGAAATTCCTGAACACGTAAACGTGTGCGATCTATCGAAAAGAGTAGGGGACCACTTCGGGTCTGTTACCTGCACCAGTACTCAGAGTGGGGAAGGTACCAGGGTCCCTTCCAACCCGTACTAGGCCAATGTGGAATGGTAGGCCATTTTCTAAATTTTTTTTTTCATTTTAGAACAAGGAATTACGTACTTACCGGACCGCGTAACTTCTGACTCATATGGAGTGTTCATGGCCAAATTTGGTGAGTTTGTTCGCCCTGTCAACCGTAAATTTTTGGTTATTAGCCACCACCCTACTAATCGTAATGTCAACCTTGAATAATTGACGCCGACGATAACCATCGGTGGACGCACATGTCATTCCGAGGTTGCGAATGTTCTGTAGAATTGTAGATCGTTCGAAAAGAAACCTCGCGATATTTCATATTTCTTTCACACTTTCGAAAGCCGGAAATGTTAATATTAGCAATCTACAATGATCAAGGAACCTATTCAACCAAAATTCTTAGCGGGCTATATTGGAGGAACTGAATGCAGGAGAGGAGTAGAAGATCAAATTGACTCAAGCCTCGTGTGGCTTGCTTGTACGTATTTTTCCATCATGAATTCGCATTTTTTTGTAAACACACTAGTCATAATATGTCAGCGGGAAATTCAAGATTGGCCAACAATGTACATCTGTAGTTTTCAGGCCTTCAGGACATGATAGAGGAGTCGAGATATACACAGAAAATGTTCATGTTAAGGGCAGGACTGTCTAGAAGAAGGCTAAAAAAATATAAAAGAATAAGGTAAATACAGCAAGTAAACTTCCGCGACCCCCTGGCAAGATGGCCGTGTACACAATGTTGGTCATTTTGGCACAGTTGGTCCATTT